>CATQFJ010000179.1:0-189315 GCA_956483585.1 Gymnocheta viridis
GTAACGCTCCAAAAGAAAAGGCTATAGCCTTTTCTAAAATTAAAAAAAATTATGTTAGTTATTTTTTTTTTAATTTAATACATTTTATTGAAAACAAAATGCTATGAAATAGCTTTGCCGCGGCAGTTCTCGAGTGCCACATGTCTTTTTTTATTGGCGTATCAGTAACGCTCCAAAATAAAAGGCTATAATAGCCTTTTCTAAAATTAAAAAAAATTATGTTAGTTATTTTTTTTTAATTTAATACATTTTATTGAAAACAAAATGCTATGAAATAGCTTTGCCGCGGCAGTTCTCGAGTGCCACATGTCTTTTTTTATTAGCGTATCAGTAACGCTCCAAAAGAAAAGGCTTTTCTAAAATTAAAAAAAATTATGTTAGTTATTTTTTTTTTAATTTAATACATTTTATTGAAAACAAAATGCTATGAAATAGCTTTGCCGCGGCAGTTCTCGAGTGCCACATGTCTTTTTTTATTGGCGTATCAGTAACGCTCCAAAATAAAAGGCTATAATAGCCTTTTCTAAAATTAAAAAAAATTATGTTAGTAATTTTTTTTTAATTTAATACATTTTATTGAAAACAAAATGCTATGAAATAGCTTTGCCGCGGCAGTTCTCGAGTGCCACATGTCTTTTTTTATTGGCGTATCAGTAACGCTCCAAAAGAAAAGGCTATAGCCTTTTCTAAAATTAAAAAAAATTATGTTAGTTATTTTTTTTTAATTTAATACATTTTATTGAAAACAAAATGCTATGAAATAGCTTTGCCGCGGCAGTTCTCGAGTGCCACATGTCTTTTTTTATTGGCGTATCAGTAACGCTCCAAAAGAAAAGGCTATAGCCTTTTCTAAAATTAAAAAAAATTATGTTAGTTATTTTTTTTTTAATTTAATACATTTTATTGAAAACAAAATGCTATGAAATAGCTTTGCCGCGGCAGTTCTCGAGTGCCACATGTCTTTTTTTATTGGCGTATCAGTAACGCTCCAAAATAAAAGGCTATAATAGCCTTTTCTAAAATTAAAAAAAATTATGTTAGTTATTTTTTTTTAATTTAATACATTTTATTGAAAACAAAATGCTATGAAATAGCTTTGCCGCGGCAGTTCTCGAGTGCCACATGTCTTTTTTTATTAGCGTATCAGTAACGCTCCAAAAGAAAAGGCTTTTCTAAAATTAAAAAAAATTATGTTAGTTATTTTTTTTTTAATTTAATACATTTTATTGAAAACAAAATGCTATGAAATAGCTTTGCCGCGGCAGTTCTCGAGTGCCACATGTCTTTTTTTATTGGCGTATCAGTAACGCTCCAAAATAAAAGGCTATAATAGCCTTTTCTAAAATTAAAAAAAATTATGTTAGTAATTTTTTTTTAATTTAATACATTTTATTGAAAACAAAATGCTATGAAATAGCTTTGCCGCGGCAGTTCTCGAGTGCCACATGTCTTTTTTTATTGGCGTATCAGTAACGCTCCAAAAGAAAAGGCTATAGCCTTTTCTAAAATTAAAAAAAATTATGTTAGTTATTTTTTTTTAATTTAATACATTTTATTGAAAACAAAATGCTATGAAATAGCTTTGCCGCGGCAGTTCTCGAGTGCCACATGTCTTTTTTTATTGGCGTATCAGTAACGCTCCAAAAGAAAAGGCTATAGCCTTTTCTAAAATTAAAAAAAATTATGTTAGTTATTTTTTTTTTAATTTAAAACATTTTATTGAAAACAAAATGCTATGAAATAGCTTTGCCGCGGCAGTTCTCGAGTGCCACATGTCTTTTTTTATTGGCGTATCAGTAACGCTCCAAAAGAAAAGGCTATAGCCTTTTCTAAAATTAAAAAAAATTATGTTAGTTATTTTTTTTTAATTTAATACATTTTATTGAAAACAAAATGCTATGAAATAGCTTTGCCGCGGCAGTTCTCTAGTGCCACATGTCTTTTTTTATTGGCGTATCAGTAACGCTCCAAAAGAAAAGGCTATAGCCTTTTCTAAAATTAAAAAAAATTATGTTAGTTATTTTTTTTTTAATTTAATACATTTTATTGAAAACAAAATGCTATGAAATAGCTTTGCCGCGGCAGTTCTCGAGTGCCACATATCTTTTTTTATTGGCGTATCAGTAACGCTCCAAAAGAAAAGGCTATAGCCTTTTCTAAAATTAAAAAAAATTATGTTAGTTATTTTTTTTTAATTTAATACATTTTATTGAAAACAAAATGCTATGCAATGGCTTTGCCGCGGCAGTTCTCGAGTGCCACATGTCTTTTTTTATTGGCGTATCAGTAACGCTCCAAAAGAAAAGGCTATAGCCTTTTCTAAAATTAAAAAAAATTATGTTAGTTATTTTTTTTTTAATTTAATACATTTTATTGAAAACAAAATGCTATGAAATAGCTTTGCCGCGGCAGTTCTCGAGTGCCACATGTCTTTTTTTATTGGCGTATCAGTAACGCTCCAAAAGAAAAGGCTATAGCCTTTTCTAAAATTAAAAAAAATTATGTTAGTTATTTTTTTTTTAATTTAATATATTTTATTGAAAACAAAATGCTATGCAATGGCTTTGCCGCGGCAGTTCTCGAATGCCACATGTCTTTTTTTATTGGCGTATCAGTAACGCTCCAAAAGAAAAGGCTATAGCCTTTTCTAAAATTAAAAAAAATTATGTTAGTTATTTTTTTTTTAATTTAATACATTTTATTGAAAACAAAATGCTATGAAATAGCTTTGCCGCGGCAGTTCTCGAGTGCCACATGTCTTTTTTTATTGGCGTATCAGTAACGCTCCAAAAGAAAAGGCTATAGCCTTTTCTAAAATTAAAAAAAATTATGTTAGTTATTTTTTTTTGAATTTAATACATTTTATTGAAAACAAAATGCTATGCAATGGCTTTGCCGCGGCAGTTCTCGAGTGCCACATGTCTTTTTTTATTGGCGTATCAGTAACGCTCCAAAAGAAAAGGCTTGTAGCCTTTTCTAAAATTAAAAAAAATTATGTTAGTTATTTTTTTTTTAATTTAATACATTTTATTGAAAACAAAATGCTATGCAATGGCTTTGCCGCAGCAGTTCTCGAGTGCCACATGTCTTTTTTTATTGGCGTATCAGTAACGCTCCAAAAGAAAAGGCTATAGCCTTTTCTAAAATTAAAAAAAATTATGTTAGTTATTTTTTTTTTAATTTAATACATTTTATTGAAAACAAAATGCTATGAAATAGCTTTGCCGCGGCAGTTCTCGAGTGCCACATGTCTTTTTTTATTGGCGTATCAGTAACGCTCCAAAAGAAAAGGCTATAGCCTTTTCTAAAATTAAAAAAAATTATGTTAGTTATTTTTTTTTGAATTTAATACATTTTATTGAAAACAAAATGCTATGCAATGGCTTTGCCGCGGCAGTTCTCGAGTGCCACATGTCTTTTTTTATTGGCGTATCAGTAACGCTCCAAAAGAAAAGGCTTATAGCCTTTTCTAAAATTAAAAAAAATTATGTTAGTTATTTTTTTTTAATTTAATACATTTTATTGAAAACAAAATGCTATGAAATAGCTTTGCCGCGGCAGTTCTCGAGTGCCACATGTCTTTTTTTATTGGCGTATCAGTAACGCTCCAAAAGAAAAGGCTTATAGCCTTTTCTAAAATTAAAAAAAATTATGTTAGTTATTTTTTTTTAATTTAATACATTTTATTGAAAACAAAATGCTATGAAATAGCTTTGCCGCGGCAGTTCTCGAGTGCCACATGTCTTTTTTTATTGGCGTATCAGTAACGCTCCAAAAGAAAAGGCTTATAGCCTTTTCTGAAATTAAAAAAAATTATGTTAGTTATTTTTTTTTAATTTAATACATTTTATTGAAAACAAAATGCTATGAAATAGCTTTGCCGCGGCAGTTCTCGAGTGCCACATGTCTTTTTTTATTGGCGTATCAGTAACGCTCCAAAAGAAAAGGCTATATATAGCCTTTGCTAAAATTAAAAAAAATTATGTTGGTTATTTTTTTTTGAATTTAATACATTTTATTGAAAACAAAATGCTATGCAATGGCTTTGCCGCGGCAGTTCTCGAGTGCCACATGTCTTTTTTTATTGGCGTATCAGTAACGCTCCAAAAGAAAAGGCTTATAGCCTTTTCTAAAATTAAAAAAAATCATGTTAGTTATTTTTTTTTTGAATTTAATACATTTTATTGAAAACAAAATGCTATGCAATGGCTTTGCCGCGGCAGTTCTCGAGTGCCACATGTCTTTTTTTATTGGCGTATCAGTAACGCTCCAAAAGAAAAGGCTTATAGCCTTTTCTAAAATTAAAAAAAATTATGTTAGTTATTTTTTTTTAATTTAATACATTTTATTGAAAACAAAATGCTATGAAATAGCTTTGCCGCGGCAGTTCTCGAGTGCCACATGTCTTTTTTTATTGGCGTATCAGTAACGCTCCAAAAGAAAAGGCTATAGCCTTTTCTAAAATTAAAAAAAAATTATGTTAGTTATTTTTTTTTGAATTTAATACATTTTATTGAAAACAAAATGCTATGAAATAGCTTTGCCGCGGCAGTTCTCGAGTGCCACATGTCTTTTTTTATTGGCGTATCAGTAACGCTCCAAAAGAAAAGGCTATAGCCTTTTCTAAAATTAAAAAAAATTATGTTAGTTATTTTTTTTTAATTTAATACATTTTATTGAAAACAAAATGCTATGCAATGGCTTTGCCGCGGCAGTTCTCGAGTGCCACATGTCTTTTTTTATTGGCGTATCAGTAACGCTCCAAAAGAAAAGGCTTATAGCCTTTTCTAAAATTAAAAAAAATTATGTTAGTTATTTTTTTTTAATTTAATACATTTTATTGAAAACAAAATGCTATGAAATAGCTTTGCCGCGGCAGTTCTCGAGTGCCACATGTCTTTTTTTATTGGCGTATCAGTAACGCTCCAAAAGAAAAGGCTTATAGCCTTTTCTGAAATTAAAAAAAATTATGTTAGTTATTTTTTTTTAATTTAATACATTTTATTGAAAACAAAATGCTATGAAATAGCTTTGCCGCGGCAGTTCTCGAGTGCCACATGTCTTTTTTTATTGGCGTATCAGTAACGCTCCAAAATAAAAGGCTATAATAGCCTTTTCTAAAATTAAAAAAAATTATGTTAGTTATTTTTTTTTAATTTAATACATTTTATTGAAAACAAAATGCTATGAAATAGCTTTGCCGCGGCAGTTCTCGAGTGCCACATGTCTTTTTTTATTGGCGTATCAGTAACGCTCCAAAAGAAAAGGCTATAGCCTTTTCTAAAATTAAAAAAAATTATGTTAGTTATTTTTTTTTAATTTAATACATTTTATTGAAAACAAAATGCTATGAAATAGCTTTGCCGCGGCAGTTCTCGAGTGCCACATGTCTTTTTTTATTGGCGTATCAGTAACGCTCCAAAATAAAAGGCTATAATAGCCTTTTCTAAAATTAAAAAAAATTATGTTAGTTATTTTTTTTTAATTTAATACATTTTATTGAAAACAAAATGCTATGAAATAGCTTTGCCGCGGCAGTTCTCGAGTGCCACATGTCTTTTTTTATTGGCGTATCAGTAACGCTCCAAAATAAAAGGCTATAATAGCCTTTTCTAAAATTAAAAAAAATTATGTTAGTTATTTTTTTTTAATTTAATACATTTTATTGAAAACAAAATGCTATGAAATAGCTTTGCCGCGGCAGTTCTCGAGTGCCACATGTCTTTTTTTATTGGCGTATCAGTAACGCTCCAAAAGAAAAGGCTATAGCCTTTTCTAAAATTAAAAAAAAAATTATGTTAGTTATTTTTTTTTTTAATTTAATACATTTTATTGAAAACAAAATGCTATGAAATAGCTTTGCCGCGGCAGTTCTCGAGTGCCACATGTCTTTTTTTATTGGCGTATCAGTAACGCTCCAAAAGAAAAGGCTATAGCCTTTTCTAAAATTAAAAAAAATTATGTTAGTTATTTTTTTTTTAATTTAATACATTTTATTGAAAACAAAATGCTATGAAATAGCTTTGCCGCGGCAGTTCTCGAGTGCCACATGTCTTTTTTTATTGGCGTATCAGTAACGCTCCAAAAGAAAAGGCTATAGCCTTTTCTAAAATTAAAAAAAATTATGTTAGTTATTTTTTTTTTAATTTAATACATTTTATTGAAAACAAAATGCTATGAAATAGCTTTGCCGCGGCAGTTCTCGAGTGCCACATGTCTTTTTTTATTGGCGTATCAGTAACGCTCCAAAATAAAAGGCTATAATAGCCTTTTCTAAAATTAAAAAAAATTATGTTAGTTATTTTTTTTTAATTTAATACATTTTATTGAAAACAAAATGCTATGAAATAGCTTTGCCGCGGCAGTTCTCGAGTGCCACATGTCTTTTTTTATTGGCGTATCAGTAACGCTCCAAAAGAAAAGGCTATATATAGCCTTTTCTAAAATTAAAAAAAATTATGTTAGTTATTTTTTTTTAATTTAATACATTTTATTGAAAACAAAATGCTATGAAATAGCTTTGCCGCGGCAGTTCTCGAGTGCCACATGTCTTTTTTTATTGGCGTATCAGTAACGCTCCAAAAGAAAAGGCTATAGCCTTTTCTAAAATTAAAAAAAATTATGTTAGTTATTTTTTTTTTAATTTAATACATTTTATTGAAAACAAAATGCTATGAAATAGCTTTGCCGCGGCAGTTCTCGAGTGCCACATGTCTTTTTTTATTGGCGTATCAGTAACGCTCCAAAATAAAAGGCTATAATAGCCTTTTCTAAAATTAAAAAAAATTATGTTAGTAATTTTTTTTTAATTTAATACATTTTATTGAAAACAAAATGCTATGAAATAGCTTTGCCGCGGCAGTTCTCGAGTGCCACATGTCTTTTTTTATTGGCGTATCAGTAACGCTCCAAAAGAAAAGGCTATAATAGCCTTTTCTAAAATTAAAAAAAATTATGTTAGTTATTTTTTTTTTAATTTAATACATTTTATTGAAAACAAAATGCTATGAAATAGCTTTGCCGCGGCAGTTCTCGAGTGCCACATGTCTTTTTTTATTGGCGTATCAGTAACGCTCCAAAATAAAAGGCTATAATAGCCTTTTCTAAAATTAAAAAAAATTATGTTAGTAATTTTTTTTTAATTTAATACATTTTATTGAAAACAAAATGCTATGAAATAGCTTTGCCGCGGCAGTTCTCGAGTGCCACATGTCTTTTTTTATTGGCGTATCAGTAACGCTCCAAAAGAAAAGGCTATAATAGCCTTTTCTAAAATTAAAAAAAATTATGTTAGTTATTTTTTTTTTAATTTAATACATTTTATTGAAAACAAAATGCTAAGAAATAGCTTTGCCGCGGCAGTTCTCGAGTGCCACATGTCTTTTTTTATTGGCGTATCAGTAACGCTCCAAAAGAAAAGGCTATAATAGCCTTTTCTAAAATTAAAAAAAATTATGTTAGTTATTTTTTTTTTAATTTAATACATTTTATTGAAAACAAAATGCTATGAAATAGCTTTGCCGCGGCAGTTCTCGAGTGCCACATGTCTTTTTTTATTGGCGTATCAGTAACGCTCCAAAAGAAAAGGCTATAATAGCCTTTTCTAAAATTAAAAAAAATTATGTTAGTTATTTTTTTTTTAATTTAATACATTTTATTGAAAACAAAATGCTAAGAAATAGCTTTGCCGCGGCAGTTCTCGAGTGCCACATGTCTTTTTTTATTGGCGTATCAGTAACGCTCCAAAAGAAAAGGCTATAGCCTTTTCTAAAATTAAAAAAAATTATGTTAGTTATTTTTTTTTTAATTTAATACATTTTATTGAAAACAAAATGCTATGAAATAGCTTTGCCGCGGCAGTTCTCGAGTGCCACATGTCTTTTTTTATTGGCGTATCAGTAACGCTCCAAAAGAAAAGGCTATAATAGCCTTTTCTAAAATTAAAAAAAATTATGTTAGTTATTTTTTTTTTAATTTAATACATTTTATTGAAAACAAAATGCTAAGAAATAGCTTTGCCGCGGCAGTTCTCGAGTGCCACATGTCTTTTTTTATTGGCGTATCAGTAACGCTCCAAAAGAAAAGGCTATAATAGCCTTTTCTAAAATTAAAAAAAATTATGTTAGTTATTTTTTTTTTAATTTAATACATTTTATTGAAAACAAAATGCTATGAAATAGCTTTGCCGCGGCAGTTCTCGAGTGCCACATGTCTTTTTTTATTGGCGTATCAGTAACGCTCCAAAAGAAAAGGCTATAATAGCCTTTTCTAAAATTAAAAAAAATTATGTTAGTTATTTTTTTTTTAATTTAATACATTTTATTGAAAACAAAATGCTAAGAAATAGCTTTGCCGCGGCAGTTCTCGAGTGCCACATGTCTTTTTTTATTGGCGTATCAGTAACGCTCCAAAAGAAAAGGCTATAGCCTTTTCTAAAATTAAAAAAAATTATGTTAGTTATTTTTTTTTTAATTTAATACATTTTATTGAAAACAAAATGCTATGAAATAGCTTTGCCGCGGCAGTTCTCGAGTGCCACATGTCTTTTTTTATTGGCGTATCAGTAACGCTCCAAAAGAAAAGGCTATAGCCTTTTCTAAAATTAAAAAAAATTATGTTAGTTATTTTTTTTTAATTTAATACATTTTATTGAAAACAAAATGCTATGAAATAGCTTTGCCGCGGCAGTTCTCGAGTGCCACATGTCTTTTTTTATTGGCGTATCAGTAACGCTCCAAAAGAAAAGGCTATAATAGCCTTTTCTAAAATTAAAAAAAATTATGTTAGTTATTTTTTTTTAATTTAATACATTTTATTGAAAACAAAATGCTATGAAATAGCTTTGCCGCGGCAGTTCTCGAGTGCCACATGTCTTTTTTTATTGGCGTATCAGTAACGCTCCAAAAGAAAAGGCTATATATAGCCTTTTCTAAAATTAAAAAAAATTATGTTAGTTATTTTTTTTTAATTTAATACATTTTATTGGAAAACAAAATGCTATGAAATAGCTTTGCCGCGGCAGTTCTCGAGTGCCACATGTCTTTTTTTATTGGCGTATCAGTAACGCTCCAAAAGAAAAGGCTATAGCCTTTTCTAAAATTAAAAAAAATTATGTTAGTTATTTTTTTTTTAATTTAATACATTTTATTGAAAACAAAATGCTATGAAATAGCTTTGCCGCGGCAGTTCTCGAGTGCCACATGTCTTTTTTTATTGGCGTATCAGTAACGCTCCAAAATAAAAGGCTATAATAGCCTTTTCTAAAATTAAAAAAAATTATGTTAGTTATTTTTTTTTAATTTAATACATTTTATTGAAAACAAAATGCTATGAAATAGCTTTGCCGCGGCAGTTCTCGAGTGCCACATGTCTTTTTTTATTGGCGTATCAGTAACGCTCCAAAAGAAAAGGCTATATATAGCCTTTTCTAAAATTAAAAAAAATTATGTTAGTTATTTTTTTTTAATTTAATACATTTTATTGAAAACAAAATGCTATGAAATAGCTTTGCCGCGGCAGTTCTCGAGTGCCACATGTCTTTTTTTATTGGCGTATCAGTAACGCTCCAAAAGAAAAGGCTATAGCCTTTTCTAAAATTAAAAAAAATTATGTTAGTTATTTTTTTTTTAATTTAATACATTTTATTGAAAACAAAATGCTATGAAATAGCTTTGCCGCGGCAGTTCTCGAGTGCCACATGTCTTTTTTTATTGGCGTATCAGTAACGCTCCAAAATAAAAGGCTATAATAGCCTTTTCTAAAATTAAAAAAAATTATGTTAGTTATTTTTTTTTAATTTAATACATTTTATTGAAAACAAAATGCTATGAAATAGCTTTGCCGCGGCAGTTCTCGAGTGCCACATGTCTTTTTTTATTAGCGTATCAGTAACGCTCCAAAAGAAAAGGCTTTTCTAAAATTAAAAAAAATTATGTTAGTTATTTTTTTTTTAATTTAATACATTTTATTGAAAACAAAATGCTATGAAATAGCTTTGCCGCGGCAGTTCTCGAGTGCCACATGTCTTTTTTTATTGGCGTATCAGTAACGCTCCAAAATAAAAGGCTATAATAGCCTTTTCTAAAATTAAAAAAAATTATGTTAGTAATTTTTTTTTAATTTAATACATTTTATTGAAAACAAAATGCTATGAAATAGCTTTGCCGCGGCAGTTCTCGAGTGCCACATGTCTTTTTTTATTGGCGTATCAGTAACGCTCCAAAAGAAAAGGCTATAGCCTTTTCTAAAATTAAAAAAAATTATGTTAGTTATTTTTTTTTAATTTAATACATTTTATTGAAAACAAAATGCTATGAAATAGCTTTGCCGCGGCAGTTCTCGAGTGCCACATGTCTTTTTTTATTGGCGTATCAGTAACGCTCCAAAAGAAAAGGCTATAGCCTTTTCTAAAATTAAAAAAAATTATGTTAGTTATTTTTTTTTTAATTTAATACATTTTATTGAAAACAAAATGCTATGAAATAGCTTTGCCGCGGCAGTTCTCGAGTGCCACATGTCTTTTTTTATTGGCGTATCAGTAACGCTCCAAAATAAAAGGCTATAATAGCCTTTTCTAAAATTAAAAAAAATTATGTTAGTTATTTTTTTTTAATTTAATACATTTTATTGAAAACAAAATGCTATGAAATAGCTTTGCCGCGGCAGTTCTCGAGTGCCACATGTCTTTTTTTATTAGCGTATCAGTAACGCTCCAAAAGAAAAGGCTTTTCTAAAATTAAAAAAAATTATGTTAGTTATTTTTTTTTTAATTTAATACATTTTATTGAAAACAAAATGCTATGAAATAGCTTTGCCGCGGCAGTTCTCGAGTGCCACATGTCTTTTTTTATTGGCGTATCAGTAACGCTCCAAAATAAAAGGCTATAATAGCCTTTTCTAAAATTAAAAAAAATTATGTTAGTAATTTTTTTTTAATTTAATACATTTTATTGAAAACAAAATGCTATGAAATAGCTTTGCCGCGGCAGTTCTCGAGTGCCACATGTCTTTTTTTATTGGCGTATCAGTAACGCTCCAAAAGAAAAGGCTATAGCCTTTTCTAAAATTAAAAAAAATTATGTTAGTTATTTTTTTTTAATTTAATACATTTTATTGAAAACAAAATGCTATGAAATAGCTTTGCCGCGGCAGTTCTCGAGTGCCACATGTCTTTTTTTATTGGCGTATCAGTAACGCTCCAAAAGAAAAGGCTATAGCCTTTTCTAAAATTAAAAAAAATTATGTTAGTTATTTTTTTTTTAATTTAAAACATTTTATTGAAAACAAAATGCTATGAAATAGCTTTGCCGCGGCAGTTCTCGAGTGCCACATGTCTTTTTTTATTGGCGTATCAGTAACGCTCCAAAAGAAAAGGCTATAGCCTTTTCTAAAATTAAAAAAAATTATGTTAGTTATTTTTTTTTAATTTAATACATTTTATTGAAAACAAAATGCTATGAAATAGCTTTGCCGCGGCAGTTCTCTAGTGCCACATGTCTTTTTTTATTGGCGTATCAGTAACGCTCCAAAAGAAAAGGCTATAGCCTTTTCTAAAATTAAAAAAAATTATGTTAGTTATTTTTTTTTTAATTTAATACATTTTATTGAAAACAAAATGCTATGAAATAGCTTTGCCGCGGCAGTTCTCGAGTGCCACATATCTTTTTTTATTGGCGTATCAGTAACGCTCCAAAAGAAAAGGCTATAGCCTTTTCTAAAATTAAAAAAAATTATGTTAGTTATTTTTTTTTAATTTAATACATTTTATTGAAAACAAAATGCTATGCAATGGCTTTGCCGCGGCAGTTCTCGAGTGCCACATGTCTTTTTTTATTGGCGTATCAGTAACGCTCCAAAAGAAAAGGCTATAGCCTTTTCTAAAATTAAAAAAAATTATGTTAGTTATTTTTTTTTTAATTTAATACATTTTATTGAAAACAAAATGCTATGAAATAGCTTTGCCGCGGCAGTTCTCGAGTGCCACATGTCTTTTTTTATTGGCGTATCAGTAACGCTCCAAAAGAAAAGGCTATAGCCTTTTCTAAAATTAAAAAAAATTATGTTAGTTATTTTTTTTTTAATTTAATATATTTTATTGAAAACAAAATGCTATGCAATGGCTTTGCCGCGGCAGTTCTCGAATGCCACATGTCTTTTTTTATTGGCGTATCAGTAACGCTCCAAAAGAAAAGGCTATAGCCTTTTCTAAAATTAAAAAAAATTATGTTAGTTATTTTTTTTTTAATTTAATACATTTTATTGAAAACAAAATGCTATGAAATAGCTTTGCCGCGGCAGTTCTCGAGTGCCACATGTCTTTTTTTATTGGCGTATCAGTAACGCTCCAAAAGAAAAGGCTATAGCCTTTTCTAAAATTAAAAAAAATTATGTTAGTTATTTTTTTTTGAATTTAATACATTTTATTGAAAACAAAATGCTATGCAATGGCTTTGCCGCGGCAGTTCTCGAGTGCCACATGTCTTTTTTTATTGGCGTATCAGTAACGCTCCAAAAGAAAAGGCTTGTAGCCTTTTCTAAAATTAAAAAAAATTATGTTAGTTATTTTTTTTTTAATTTAATACATTTTATTGAAAACAAAATGCTATGCAATGGCTTTGCCGCGGCAGTTCTCGAGTGCCACATGTCTTTTTTTATTGGCGTATCAGTAACGCTCCAAAAGAAAAGGCTATAGCCTTTTCTAAAATTAAACAAAATTATGTTAGTTATTTTTTTTTTAATTTAATACATTTTATTGAAAACAAAATGCTATGAAATAGCTTTGCCGCGGCAGTTCTCGAGTGCCACATGTCTTTTTTTATTGGCGTATCAGTAACGCTCCAAAAGAAAAGGCTATAGCCTTTTCTAAAATTAAAAAAAATTATGTTAGTTATTTTTTTTTGAATTTAATACATTTTATTGAAAACAAAATGCTATGCAATGGCTTTGCCGCGGCAGTTCTCGAGTGCCACATGTCTTTTTTTATTGGCGTATCAGTAACGCTCCAAAAGAAAAGGCTTATAGCCTTTTCTAAAATTAAAAAAAATTATGTTAGTTATTTTTTTTTAATTTAATACATTTTATTGAAAACAAAATGCTATGAAATAGCTTTGCCGCGGCAGTTCTCGAGTGCCACATGTCTTTTTTTATTGGCGTATCAGTAACGCTCCAAAAGAAAAGGCTTATAGCCTTTTCTAAAATTAAAAAAAATTATGTTAGTTATTTTTTTTTAATTTAATACATTTTATTGAAAACAAAATGCTATGAAATAGCTTTGCCGCGGCAGTTCTCGAGTGCCACATGTCTTTTTTTATTGGCGTATCAGTAACGCTCCAAAAGAAAAGGCTTATAGCCTTTTCTGAAATTAAAAAAAATTATGTTAGTTATTTTTTTTTAATTTAATACATTTTATTGAAAACAAAATGCTATGAAATAGCTTTGCCGCGGCAGTTCTCGAGTGCCACATGTCTTTTTTTATTGGCGTATCAGTAACGCTCCAAAAGAAAAGGCTATATATAGCCTTTGCTAAAATTAAAAAAAATTATGTTGGTTATTTTTTTTTGAATTTAATACATTTTATTGAAAACAAAATGCTATGCAATGGCTTTGCCGCGGCAGTTCTCGAGTGCCACATGTCTTTTTTTATTGGCGTATCAGTAACGCTCCAAAAGAAAAGGCTTATAGCCTTTTCTAAAATTAAAAAAAATCATGTTAGTTATTTTTTTTTTGAATTTAATACATTTTATTGAAAACAAAATGCTATGCAATGGCTTTGCCGCGGCAGTTCTCGAGTGCCACATGTCTTTTTTTATTGGCGTATCAGTAACGCTCCAAAAGAAAAGGCTTATAGCCTTTTCTAAAATTAAAAAAAATTATGTTAGTTATTTTTTTTTAATTTAATACATTTTATTGAAAACAAAATGCTATGAAATAGCTTTGCCGCGGCAGTTCTCGAGTGCCACATGTCTTTTTTTATTGGCGTATCAGTAACGCTCCAAAAGAAAAGGCTATAGCCTTTTCTAAAATTAAAAAAAAATTATGTTAGTTATTTTTTTTTGAATTTAATACATTTTATTGAAAACAAAATGCTATGAAATAGCTTTGCCGCGGCAGTTCTCGAGTGCCACATGTCTTTTTTTATTGGCGTATCAGTAACGCTCCAAAAGAAAAGGCTATAGCCTTTTCTAAAATTAAAAAAAATTATGTTAGTTATTTTTTTTTAATTTAATACATTTTATTGAAAACAAAATGCTATGCAATGGCTTTGCCGCGGCAGTTCTCGAGTGCCACATGTCTTTTTTTATTGGCGTATCAGTAACGCTCCAAAAGAAAAGGCTTATAGCCTTTTCTAAAATTAAAAAAAATTATGTTAGTTATTTTTTTTTAATTTAATACATTTTATTGAAAACAAAATGCTATGAAATAGCTTTGCCGCGGCAGTTCTCGAGTGCCACATGTCTTTTTTTATTGGCGTATCAGTAACGCTCCAAAAGAAAAGGCTTATAGCCTTTTCTGAAATTAAAAAAAATTATGTTAGTTATTTTTTTTTAATTTAATACATTTTATTGAAAACAAAATGCTATGAAATAGCTTTGCCGCGGCAGTTCTCGAGTGCCACATGTCTTTTTTTATTGGCGTATCAGTAACGCTCCAAAAGAAAAGGCTATATATAGCCTTTGCTAAAATTAAAAAAAATTATGTTGGTTATTTTTTTTTGAATTTAATACATTTTATTGAAAACAAAATGCTATGCAATGGCTTTGCCGCGGCAGTTCTCGAGTGCCACATGTCTTTTTTTATTGGCGTATCAGTAACGCTCCAAAAGAAAAGGCTTATAGCCTTTTCTAAAATTAAAAAAAATCATGTTAGTTATTTTTTTTTGAATTTAATACATTTTATTGAAAACAAAATGCTATGCAATGGCTTTGCCGCGGCAGTTCTCGAGTGCCACATGTCTTTTTTTATTGGCGTATCAGTAACGCTCCAAAAGAAAAGGCTTATAGCCTTTTCTAAAATTAAAAAAAATTATGTTAGTTATTTTTTTTTTAATTTAATACATTTTATTGAAAACAAAATGCTATGAAATAGCTTTGCCGCGGCAGTTCTCGAGTGCCACATGTCTTTTTTTATTGGCGTATCAGTAACGCTCCAAAAGAAAAGGCTATAGCCTTTTCTAAAATTAAAAAAAATTATGTTAGTTATTTTTTTTTGAATTTAATACATTTTATTGAAAACAAAATGCTATGCAATGGCTTTGCCGCGGCAGTTCTCGAGTGCCACATGTCTTTTTTTATTGGCGTATCAGTAACGCTCCAAAAGAAAAGGCTATAGCCTTTTCTAAAATTAAAAAAAATTATGTTAGTTATTTTTTTTTGAATTTAATACATTTTATTGAAAACAAAATGCTATGCAATGGCTTTGCCGCGGCAGTTCTCGAGTGCCACATGTCTTTTTTTATTGGCGTATCAGTAACGCTCCAAAAGAAAAGGCTTATAGCCTTTTCTAAAATTAAAAAAAATTATGTTAGTTATTTTTTTTTTAATTTAATACATTTTATTGAAAACAAAATGCTATGAAATAGCTTTGCCGCGGCAGTTCTCGAGTGCCACATGTCTTTTTTTATTGGCGTATCAGTAACGCTCCAAAAGAAAAGGCTATAGCCTTTTCTAAAATTAAAAAAAATTATGTTAGTTATTTTTTTTTGAATTTAATACATTTTATTGAAAACAAAATGCTATGCAATGGCTTTGCCGCGGCAGCTCTCGAGTGCCACATGTCTTTTTTTATTGGCGTATCAGTAACGCTCCAAAAGAAAAGGCTTATAGCCTTTTCTAAAATTAAAAAAAATCATGTTAGTTATTTTTTTTTGAATTTAATACATTTTATTGAAAACAAAATGCTATGCAATGGCTTTGCCGCGGCAGTTCTCGAGTGCCACATGTCTTTTTTTATTGGCGTATCAGTAACGCTCCAAAAGAAAAGGCTATAGCCTTTTCTAAAATTAAAAAAAATTATGTTAGTTATTTTTTTTTGAATTTAATACATTTTATTGAAAACAAAATGCTATGCAATGGCTTTGCCGCGGCAGTTCTCGAGTGCCACATGTCTTTTTTTATTGGCGTATCAGTAACGCTCCAAAAGAAAAGGCTTATAGCCTTTTCTAAAATTAAAAAAAATTATGTTAGTTATTTTTTTTTAATTTAATACATTTTATTGAAAACAAAATGCTATGAAATAGCTTTGCCGCGGCAGTTCTCGAGTGCCACATGTCTTTTTTTTATTGGCGTATCAGTAACGCTCCAAAAGAAAAGGCTATAGCCTTTTCTAAAATTAAAAAAAATTATGTTAGTTATTTTTTTTTGAATTTAATACATTTTATTGAAAACAAAATGCTATGCAATGGCTTTGCCGCGGCAGTTCTCGAGTGCCACATGTCTTTTTTTATTGGCGTATCAGTAACGCTCCAAAAGAAAAGGCTATAGCCTTTTCTAAAATTAAAAAAAAATTATGTTAGTTATTTTTTTTTGAATTTAATACATTTTATTGAAAACAAAATGCTATGAAATAGCTTTGCCGCGGCAGTTCTCGAGTGCCACATGTCTTTTTTTATTGGCGTATCAGTAACGCTCCAAAAGAAAAGGCTATAGCCTTTTCTAAAATTAAAAAAAATTATGTTAGTTATTTTTTTTTAATTTAATACATTTTATTGAAAACAAAATGCTATGCAATGGCTTTGCCGCGGCAGTTCTCGAGTGCCACATGTCTTTTTTTATTGGCGTATCAGTAACGCTCCAAAAGAAAAGGCTTATAGCCTTTTCTAAAATTAAAAAAAATTATGTTAGTTATTTTTTTTTAATTTAATACATTTTATTGAAAACAAAATGCTATGCAATGGCTTTGCCGCGGCAGTTCTCGAGTGCCACATGTCTTTTTTTATTGGCGTATCAGTAACGCTCCAAAAGAAAAGGCTTATAGCCTTTTCTAAAATTAAAAAAAATCATGTTAGTTATTTTTTTTTTGAATTTAATACATTTTATTGAAAACAAAATGCTATGCAATGGCTTTGCCGCGGCAGTTCTCGAGTGCCACATGTCTTTTTTTATTGGCGTATCAGTAACGCTCCAAAAGAAAAGGCTTATAGCCTTTTCTAAAATTAAAAAAAATTATGTTAGTTATTTTTTTTTAATTTAATACATTTTATTGAAAACAAAATGCTATGAAATAGCTTTGCCGCGGCAGTTCTCGAGTGCCACATGTCTTTTTTTATTGGCGTATCAGTAACGCTCCAAAAGAAAAGGCTATAGCCTTTTCTAAAATTAAAAAAAAATTATGTTAGTTATTTTTTTTTGAATTTAATACATTTTATTGAAAACAAAATGCTATGAAATAGCTTTGCCGCGGCAGTTCTCGAGTGCCACATGTCTTTTTTTATTGGCGTATCAGTAACGCTCCAAAAGAAAAGGCTATAGCCTTTTCTAAAATTAAAAAAAATTATGTTAGTTATTTTTTTTTAATTTAATACATTTTATTGAAAACAAAATGCTATGCAATGGCTTTGCCGCGGCAGTTCTCGAGTGCCACATGTCTTTTTTTATTGGCGTATCAGTAACGCTCCAAAAGAAAAGGCTTATAGCCTTTTCTAAAATTAAAAAAAATTATGTTAGTTATTTTTTTTTAATTTAATACATTTTATTGAAAACAAAATGCTATGAAATAGCTTTGCCGCGGCAGTTCTCGAGTGCCACATGTCTTTTTTTATTGGCGTATCAGTAACGCTCCAAAAGAAAAGGCTTATAGCCTTTTCTGAAATTAAAAAAAATTATGTTAGTTATTTTTTTTTAATTTAATACATTTTATTGAAAACAAAATGCTATGAAATAGCTTTGCCGCGGCAGTTCTCGAGTGCCACATGTCTTTTTTTATTGGCGTATCAGTAACGCTCCAAAAGAAAAGGCTATATATAGCCTTTGCTAAAATTAAAAAAAATTATGTTGGTTATTTTTTTTTGAATTTAATACATTTTATTGAAAACAAAATGCTATGCAATGGCTTTGCCGCGGCAGTTCTCGAGTGCCACATGTCTTTTTTTATTGGCGTATCAGTAACGCTCCAAAAGAAAAGGCTTATAGCCTTTTCTAAAATTAAAAAAAATCATGTTAGTTATTTTTTTTTGAATTTAATACATTTTATTGAAAACAAAATGCTATGCAATGGCTTTGCCGCGGCAGTTCTCGAGTGCCACATGTCTTTTTTTATTGGCGTATCAGTAACGCTCCAAAAGAAAAGGCTTATAGCCTTTTCTAAAATTAAAAAAAATTATGTTAGTTATTTTTTTTTTAATTTAATACATTTTATTGAAAACAAAATGCTATGAAATAGCTTTGCCGCGGCAGTTCTCGAGTGCCACATGTCTTTTTTTATTGGCGTATCAGTAACGCTCCAAAAGAAAAGGCTATAGCCTTTTCTAAAATTAAAAAAAATTATGTTAGTTATTTTTTTTTGAATTTAATACATTTTATTGAAAACAAAATGCTATGCAATGGCTTTGCCGCGGCAGTTCTCGAGTGCCACATGTCTTTTTTTATTGGCGTATCAGTAACGCTCCAAAAGAAAAGGCTATAGCCTTTTCTAAAATTAAAAAAAATTATGTTAGTTATTTTTTTTTGAATTTAATACATTTTATTGAAAACAAAATGCTATGCAATGGCTTTGCCGCGGCAGTTCTCGAGTGCCACATGTCTTTTTTTATTGGCGTATCAGTAACGCTCCAAAAGAAAAGGCTTATAGCCTTTTCTAAAATTAAAAAAAATTATGTTAGTTATTTTTTTTTTAATTTAATACATTTTATTGAAAACAAAATGCTATGAAATAGCTTTGCCGCGGCAGTTCTCGAGTGCCACATGTCTTTTTTTATTGGCGTATCAGTAACGCTCCAAAAGAAAAGGCTATAGCCTTTTCTAAAATTAAAAAAAATTATGTTAGTTATTTTTTTTTGAATTTAATACATTTTATTGAAAACAAAATGCTATGCAATGGCTTTGCCGCGGCAGCTCTCGAGTGCCACATGTCTTTTTTTATTGGCGTATCAGTAACGCTCCAAAAGAAAAGGCTTATAGCCTTTTCTAAAATTAAAAAAAATCATGTTAGTTATTTTTTTTTGAATTTAATACATTTTATTGAAAACAAAATGCTATGCAATGGCTTTGCCGCGGCAGTTCTCGAGTGCCACATGTCTTTTTTTATTGGCGTATCAGTAACGCTCCAAAAGAAAAGGCTATAGCCTTTTCTAAAATTAAAAAAAATTATGTTAGTTATTTTTTTTTGAATTTAATACATTTTATTGAAAACAAAATGCTATGCAATGGCTTTGCCGCGGCAGTTCTCGAGTGCCACATGTCTTTTTTTATTGGCGTATCAGTAACGCTCCAAAAGAAAAGGCTTATAGCCTTTTCTAAAATTAAAAAAAATTATGTTAGTTATTTTTTTTTAATTTAATACATTTTATTGAAAACAAAATGCTATGAAATAGCTTTGCCGCGGCAGTTCTCGAGTGCCACATGTCTTTTTTTTATTGGCGTATCAGTAACGCTCCAAAAGAAAAGGCTATAGCCTTTTCTAAAATTAAAAAAAATTATGTTAGTTATTTTTTTTTGAATTTAATACATTTTATTGAAAACAAAATGCTATGCAATGGCTTTGCCGCGGCAGTTCTCGAGTGCCACATGTCTTTTTTTATTGGCGTATCAGTAACGCTCCAAAAGAAAAGGCTATAGCCTTTTCTAAAATTAAAAAAAAATTATGTTAGTTATTTTTTTTTGAATTTAATACATTTTATTGAAAACAAAATGCTATGAAATAGCTTTGCCGCGGCAGTTCTCGAGTGCCACATGTCTTTTTTTATTGGCGTATCAGTAACGCTCCAAAAGAAAAGGCTATAGCCTTTTCTAAAATTAAAAAAAATTATGTTAGTTATTTTTTTTTAATTTAATACATTTTATTGAAAACAAAATGCTATGCAATGGCTTTGCCGCGGCAGTTCTCGAGTGCCACATGTCTTTTTTTATTGGCGTATCAGTAACGCTCCAAAAGAAAAGGCTTATAGCCTTTTCTAAAATTAAAAAAAATTATGTTAGTTATTTTTTTTTAATTTAATACATTTTATTGAAAACAAAATGCTATGAAATAGCTTTGCCGCGGCAGTTCTCGAGTGCCACATGTCTTTTTTTATTGGCGTATCAGTAACGCTCCAAAAGAAAAGGCTTATAGCCTTTTCTGAAATTAAAAAAAATTATGTTAGTTATTTTTTTTTAATTTAATACATTTTATTGAAAACAAAATGCTATGAAATAGCTTTGCCGCGGCAGTTCTCGAGTGCCACATGTCTTTTTTTATTGGCGTATCAGTAACGCTCCAAAAGAAAAGGCTATATATAGCCTTTGCTAAAATTAAAAAAAATTATGTTGGTTATTTTTTTTTTGAATTTAATACATTTTATTGAAAACAAAATGCTATGCAATGGCTTTGCCGCGGCAGTTCTCGAGTGCCACATGTCTTTTTTTATTGGCGTATCAGTAACGCTCCAAAAGAAAAGGCTTATAGCCTTTTCTAAAATTAAAAAAAATCATGTTAGTTATTTTTTTTTGAATTTAATACATTTTATTGAAAACAAAATGCTATGCAATGGCTTTGCCGCGGCAGTTCTCGAGTGCCACATGTCTTTTTTTATTGGCGTATCAGTAACGCTCCAAAAGAAAAGGCTTATAGCCTTTTCTAAAATTAAAAAAAATTATGTTAGTTATTTTTTTTTTAATTTAATACATTTTATTGAAAACAAAATGCTATGAAATAGCTTTGCCGCGGCAGTTCTCGAGTGCCACATGTCTTTTTTTATTGGCGTATCAGTAACGCTCCAAAAGAAAAGGCTATAGCCTTTTCTAAAATTAAAAAAAATTATGTTAGTTATTTTTTTTTGAATTTAATACATTTTATTGAAAACAAAATGCTATGCAATGGCTTTGCCGCGGCAGTTCTCGAGTGCCACATGTCTTTTTTTATTGGCGTATCAGTAACGCTCCAAAAGAAAAGGCTATAGCCTTTTCTAAAATTAAAAAAAATTATGTTAGTTATTTTTTTTTGAATTTAATACATTTTATTGAAAACAAAATGCTATGCAATGGCTTTGCCGCGGCAGTTCTCGAGTGCCACATGTCTTTTTTTATTGGCGTATCAGTAACGCTCCAAAAGAAAAGGCTTATAGCCTTTTCTAAAATTAAAAAAAATTATGTTAGTTATTTTTTTTTAATTTAATACATTTTATTGAAAACAAAATGCTATGAAATAGCTTTGCCGCGGCAGTTCTCGAGTGCCACATGTCTTTTTTTATTGGCGTATCAGTAACGCTCCAAAAGAAAAGGCTATAGCCTTTTCTAAAATTAAAAAAAATTATGTTAGTTATTTTTTTTTGAATTTAATACATTTTATTGAAAACAAAATGCTATGCAATGGCTTTGCCGCGGCAGTTCTCGAGTGCCACATGTCTTTTTTTATTGGCGTATCAGTAACGCTCCAAAAGAAAAGGCTTATAGCCTTTTCTAAAATTAAAAAAAATTATGTTAGTTATTTTTTTTTTAATTTAATACATTTTATTGAAAACAAAATGCTATGCAATGGCTTTGCCGCGGCAGTTCTCGAGTGCCACATGTCTTTTTTTATTGGCGTATCAGTAACGCTCCAAAAGAAAAGGCTTATAGCCTTTTCTAAAATTAAAAAAAATTATGTTAGTTATTTTTTTTTAATTTAATACATTTTATTGAAAACAAAATGCTATGAAATAGCTTTGCCGCGGCAGTTCTCGAGTGCCACATGTCTTTTTTTATTGGCGTATCAGTAACGCTCCAAAAGAAAAGGCTATAGCCTTTTCTAAAATTAAAAAAAATTATGTTAGTTATTTTTTTTTGAATTTAATACATTTTATTGAAAACAAAATGCTATGCAATGGCTTTGCCGCGGCAGTTCTCGAGTGCCACATGTCTTTTTTTATTGGCGTATCAGTAACGCTCCAAAAGAAAAGGCTTATAGCCTTTTCTAAAATTAAAAAAAATTATGTTAGTTATTTTTTTTTTAATTTAATACATTTTATTGAAAACAAAATGCTATGAAATAGCTTTGCCGCGGCAGTTCTCGAGTGCCACATGTCTTTTTTTATTGGCGTATCAGTAACGCTCCAAAAGAAAAGGCTATAGCCTTTTCTAAAATTAAAAAAAATTATGTTAGTTATTTTTTTTGGAATTTAATACATTTTATTGAAAACAAAATGCTATGCAATGGCTTTGCCGCGGCAGTTCTCGAGTGCCACATGTCTTTTTTTATTGGCGTATCAGTAACGCTCCAAAAAAAAGGCTTATAGCCTTTTCTAAAATTAAAAAAAATTATGTTAGTTATTTTTTTTTTTAATTTAATACATTTTATTGAAAACAAAATGCTATGAAATAGCTTTGCCGCGGCAGTTCTCGAGTGCCACATGTCTTTTTTTATTGGCGTATCAGTAACGCTCCAAAAGAAAAGGCTATAGCCTTTTCTAAAATTAAACAAAATTATGTTAGTTATTTTTTTTTTAATTTAATACATTTTATTGAAAACAAAATGCTATGAAATAGCTTTGCCGCGGCAGTTCTCGAGTGCCACATGTCTTTTTTTATTGGCGTATCAGTAACGCTCCAAAAGAAAAGGCTATATATAGCCTTTGCTAAAATTAAAAAAAATTATGTTGGTTATTTTTTTTTGAATTTAATACATTTTATTGAAAACAAAATGCTATGCAATGGCTTTGCCGCGGCAGTTCTCGAGTGCCACATGTCTTTTTTTATTGGCGTATCAGTAACGCTCCAAAAGAAAAGGCTTATAGCCTTTTCTAAAATTAAAAAAAATCATGTTACTTATTTTTTTTTGAATTTAATACATTTTATTGAAAACAAAATGCTATGCAATGGCTTTGCCGCGGCAGTTCTCGAGTGCCACATGTCTTTTTTTATTGGCGTATCAGTAACGCTCCAAAAGAAAAGGCTTATAGCCTTTTCTGAAATTAAAAAAAATTATGTTAGTTATTTTTTTTTAATTTAATACATTTTATTGAAAACAAAATGCTATGAAATAGCTTTGCCGCGGCAGTTCTCGAGTGCCACATGTCTTTTTTTATTGGCGTATCAGTAACGCTCCAAAAGAAAAGGCTATATATAGCCTTTGCTAAAATTAAAAAAAATTATGTTGGTTATTTTTTTTTGAATTTAATACATTTTATTGAAAACAAAATGCTATGCAATGGCTTTGCCGCGGCAGTTCTCGAGTGCCACATGTCTTTTTTTATTGGCGTATCAGTAACGCTCCAAAAGAAAAGGCTTATAGCCTTTTCTAAAATTAAAAAAAATCATGTTAGTTATTTTTTTTTGAATTTAATACATTTTATTGAAAACAAAATGCTATGCAATGGCTTTGCCGCGGCAGTTCTCGAGTGCCACATGTCTTTTTTTATTGGCGTATCAGTAACGCTCCAAAAGAAAAGGCTTATAGCCTTTTCTAAAATTAAAAAAAATTATGTTAGTTATTTTTTTTTTAATTTAATACATTTTATTGAAAACAAAATGCTATGAAATAGCTTTGCCGCGGCAGTTCTCGAGTGCCACATGTCTTTTTTTATTGGCGTATCAGTAACGCTCCAAAAGAAAAGGCTATAGCCTTTTCTAAAATTAAAAAAAATTATGTTAGTTATTTTTTTTTGAATTTAATACATTTTATTGAAAACAAAATGCTATGCAATGGCTTTGCCGCGGCAGTTCTCGAGTGCCACATGTCTTTTTTTATTCGCGTATCAGTAACGCTCCAAAAGAAAAGGCTATAGCCTTTTCTAAAATTAAAAAAAATTATGTTAGTTATTTTTTTTTTGAATTTAATACATTTTATTGAAAACAAAATGCTATGCAATGGCTTTGCCGCGGCAGTTCTCGAGTGCCACATGTCTTTTTTTATTGGCGTATCAGTAACGCTCCAAAAGAAAAGGCTTATAGCCTTTTCTAAAATTAAAAAAAATTATGTTAGTTATTTTTTTTTTAATTTAATACATTTTATTGAAAACAAAATGCTATGAAATAGCTTTGCCGCGGCAGTTCTCGAGTGCCACATGTCTTTTTTTATTGGCGTATCAGTAACGCTCCAAAAGAAAAGGCTATAGCCTTTTCTAAAATTAAAAAAAATTATGTTAGTTATTTTTTTTTGAATTTAATACATTTTATTGAAAACAAAATGCTATGCAATGGCTTTGCCGCGGCAGCTCTCGAGTGCCACATGTCTTTTTTTATTGGCGTATCAGTAACGCTCCAAAAGAAAAGGCTTATAGCCTTTTCTAAAATTAAAAAAAATCATGTTAGTTATTTTTTTTTTGAATTTAATACATTTTATTGAAAACAAAATGCTATGCAATGGCTTTGCCGCGGCAGTTCTCGAGTGCCACATGTCTTTTTTTATTGGCGTATCAGTAACGCTCCAAAAGAAAAGGCTTATAGCCTTTTCTAAAATTAAAAAAAATTATGTTAGTTATTTTTTTTTTAATTTAATACATTTTATTGAAAACAAAATGCTATGAAATAGCTTTGCCGCGGCAGTTCTCGAGTGCCACATGTCTTTTTTTATTGGCGTATCAGTAACGCTCCAAAAGAAAAGGCTATAGCCTTTTCTAAAATTAAAAAAAATTATGTTAGTTATTTTTTTTTGAATTTAATACATTTTATTGAAAACAAAATGCTATGCAATGGCTTTGCCGCGGCAGTTCTCGAGTGCCACATGTCTTTTTTTATTGGCGTATCAGTAACGCTCCAAAAGAAAAGGCTTATAGCCTTTTCTAAAATTAAAAAAAATTATGTTAGTTATTTTTTTTTTAATTTAATACATTTTATTGAAAACAAAATGCTATGAAATAGCTTTGCCGCGGCAGTTCTCGAGTGCCACATGTCTTTTTTTATTGGCGTATCAGTAACGCTCCAAAAGAAAAGGCTATAGCCTTTTCTAAAATTAAAAAAAATTATGTTAGTTATTTTTTTTGGAATTTAATACATTTTATTGAAAACAAAATGCTATGCAATGGCTTTGCCGCGGCAGTTCTCGAGTGCCACATGTCTTTTTTTATTGGTGTATCAGTAACGCTCCAAAAGAAAAGGCTATAGCCTTTTCTAAAATTAAACAAAATTATGTTAGTTATTTTTTTTTTAATTTAATACATTTTATTGAAAACAAAATGCTATGAAATAGCTTTGCCGCGGCAGTTCTCGAGTGCCACATGTCTTTTTTTATTGGCGTATCAGTAACGCTCCAAAAGAAAAGGCTATAGCTATGAAATAGCTTTGCCGCGGCAGTTCTCGAGTGCCACATGTCTTTTTTTATTGGCGTATCAGTAACGCTCCAAAAGAAAAGGCTATAGCCTTTTCTAAAATTAAAAAAAATTATGTTAGTTATTTTTTTTGGAATTTAATACATTTTATTGAAAACAAAATGCTATGCAATGGCTTTGCCGCGGCAGTTCTCGAGTGCCACATGTCTTTTTTTATTGGCGTATCAGTAACGCTCCAAAAGAAAAGGCTATAGCTATGAAATAGCTTTGCCGTGGCAGTTCTCGAGTGCCACATGTCTTTTTTTATTGGCGTATCTTTAACGCTCCAAAAGAAAAGGCCTTTTCTAAAATTAAAAAAAATTATGTTAGTTATTTTTTTTTGAATTTAATACATTTTATTGAAAACAAAATGCTATGCAATGGCTTTGCCGCGGCAGTTCTCGAGTGCCACATGTCTTTTTTTATTGGCGTATCAGTAACGCTCCAAAAGAAAAGGCTTATAGCCTTTTCTAAAATTAAACAAAATTATGTTAGTTATTTTTTTTTTAATTTAATACATTTTATTGAAAACAAAATGCTATGAAATAGCTTTGCCGCGGCAGTTCTCGAGTGCCACATGTCTTTTTTTATTGGCGTATCAGTAACGCTCCAAAAGAAAAGGCTATAGCCTTTTCTAAAATTAAAAAAAATTATGTTAGTTATTTTTTTTTTGAATTTAATACATTTTATTGAAAACAAAATGCTATGCAATGGCTTTGCCGCGGCAGTTCTCGAGTGCCACATGTCTTTTTTTATTGGCGTATCAGTAACGCTCCAAAAGAAAAGGCTTATAGCCTTTTCTAAAATTAAAAAAAATTATGTTAGTTATTTTTTTTTTAATTTAATACATTTTATTGAAAACAAAATGCTATGCAATGGCTTTGCCGCGGCAGTTCTCGAGTGCCACATGTCTTTTTTTATTGGCGTATCAGTAACGCTCCAAAAGAAAAGGCTATAGCCTTTTCTAAAATTAAAAAAAATTATGTTAGTTATTTTTTTTTTAATTTAATACATTTTATTGAAAACAAAATGCTATGAAATAGCTTTGCCGCGGCAGTTCTCGAGTGCCACATGTCTTTTTTTATTGGCGTATCAGTAACGCTCCAAAAGAAAAGGCTATAGCTATGAAATAGCTTTGCCGCGGCAGTTCTCGAGTGCCACATGTCTTTTTTTATTGGCGTATCAGTAACGCTCCAAAAGAAAAGGCCTTTTCTAAAATTAAAAAATATTATGTTAGTTATTTTTTTTTGAATTTAATACATTTTATTGAAAACAAAATGCTATGCAATGGCTTTGCCGCGGCAGTTCTCGAGTGCCACATGTCTTTTTTTATTGGCGTATCAGTAACGCTCCAAAAGAAAAGGCTTATAGCCTTTTCTAAAATTAAAAAAAATTATGTTAGTTATTTTTTGAATTTAATACATTTTATTGAAAACAAAATGCTATGCAATGGCTTTGCCGCGGCAGTTCTCGAGTGCCACATGTCTTTTTTTATTGGCGTATCAGTAACGCTCCAAAAGAAAAGGCTATAGCCTTTTCTAAAATTAAAAAAAATTATGTTAGTTATTTTTTTTTTAATTTAATACATTTTATTGAAAACAAAATGCTATGAAATAGCTTTGCCGCGGCAGTTCTCGAGTGCCACATGTCTTTTTTTATTGGCGTATCAGTAACGCTCCAAAAGAAAAGGCTATAGCTATGAAATAGCTTTGCCGCGGCAGTTCTCGAGTGCCACATGTCTTTTTTTATTGGCGTATCAGTAACGCTCCAAAAGAAAAGGCCTTTTCTAAAATTAAAAAAAATTATGTTAGTTATTTTTTTTTGAATTTAATACATTTTATTGAAAACAAAATGCTATGCAATGGCTTTGCCGCGGCAGTTCTCGAGTGCCACATGTCTTTTTTTATTGGCGTATCAGTAACGCTCCAAAAGAAAAGGCTTATAGCCTTTTCTAAAATTAAACAAAATTATGTTAGTTATTTTTTTTTTAATTTAATACATTTTATTGAAAACAAAATGCTATGAAATAGCTTTGCCGCGGCAGTTCTCGAGTGCCACATGTCTTTTTTTATTGGCGTATCAGTAACGCTCCAAAAGAAAAGGCTATAGCCTTTTCTAAAATTAAAAAAAATTATGTTAGTTATTTTTTTTTTGAATTTAATACATTTTATTGAAAACAAAATGCTATGCAATGGCTTTGCCGCGGCAGTTCTCGAGTGCCACATGTCTTTTTTTATTGGCGTATCAGTAACGCTCCAAAAGAAAAGGCTTATAGCCTTTTCTAAAATTAAAAAAAATTATGTTAGTTATTTTTTTTTTAATTTAATACATTTTATTGAAAACAAAATGCTATGCAATGGCTTTGCCGCGGCAGTTCTCGAGTGCCACATGTCTTTTTTTATTGGCGTATCAGTAACGCTCCAAAAGAAAAGGCTATAGCTATGAAATAGCTTTGCCGCGGCAGTTCTCGAGTGCCACATGTCTTTTTTTATTGGCGTATCAGTAACGCTCCAAAAGAAAAGGCTATAGCTATGAAATAGCTTTGCCGCGGCAGTTCTCGAGTGCCACATGTCTTTTTTTATTGGCGTATCAGTAACGCTCCAAAAGAAAAGGCCTTTTCTAAAATTAAAAAATATTATGTTAGTTATTTTTTTTTGAATTTAATACATTTTATTGAAAACAAAATGCTATGCAATGGCTTTGCCGCGGCAGTTCTCGAGTGCCACATGTCTTTTTTTATTGGCGTATCAGTAACGCTCCAAAAGAAAAGGCTATAGCTATGAAATAGCTTTGCCGCGGCAGTTCTCGAGTGCCACATGTCTTTTTTTATTGGCGTATCAGTAACGCTCCAAAAGAAAAGGCCTTTTCTAAAATTAAAAAATATTATGTTAGTTATTTTTTTTTTGAATTTAATACATTTTATTGAAAACAAAATGCTATGCAATGGCTTTGCCGCGGCAGTTCTCGAGTGCCACATGTCTTTTTTTATTGGCGTATCAGTAACGCTCCAAAAGAAAAGGCTATAGCTATGAAATAGCTTTGCCGCGGCAGTTCTCGAGTGCCACATGTCTTTTTTTATTGGCGTATCAGTAACGCTCCAAAAGAAAAGGCCTTTTCTAAAATTAAAAAATATTATGTTAGTTATTTTTTTTTGAATTTAATACATTTTATTGAAAACAAAATGCTATGCAATGGCTTTGCCGCGGCAGTTCTCGAGTGCCACATGTCTTTTTTTATTGGCGTATCAGTAACGCTCCAAAAGAAAAGGCTATAGCTATGAAATAGCTTTGCCGCGGCAGTTCTCGAGTGCCACATGTCTTTTTTTATTGGCGTATCAGTAACGCTCCAAAAGAAAAGGCCTTTTCTAAAATTAAAAAATATTATGTTAGTTATTTTTTTTTGAATTTAATACATTTTATTGAAAACAAAATGCTATGCAATGGCTTTGCCGCGGCAGTTCTCGAGTGCCACATGTCTTTTTTTATTGGCGTATCAGTAACGCTCCAAAAGAAAAGGCTTATAGCCTTTTCTAAAATTAAAAAAAATTATGTTAGTTATTTTTTTGAATTTAATACATTTTATTGAAAACAAAATGCTATGAAATAGCTTTGCCGCGGCAGTTCTCGAGTGCCACATGTCTTTTTTTAGTGGCGTATCAGTAACGCTCCAAAAGAAAAGGCTATTATAGCCTTTTCTAAAATTAAAAAAAATTATGTTAGTTATTTTTTTTTTAATTTAATACATTTTATTGAAAACAAAATGCTATGCAATGGCTTTGCCGCGGCAGTTCTCGAGTGCCACATGTCTTTTTTTATTGGCGTATCAGTAACGCTCCAAAAGAAAAGGCTTATAGCCTTTTCTAAAATTAAAAAAAATCATGTTAGTTATTTTTTTTTGAATTTAATACATTTTATTGAAAACAAAATGCTATGCAATGGCTTTGCCGCGGCAGCTCTCGAGTGCCACATGTCTTTTTTTATTGGCGTATCAGTAACGCTCCAAAAGAAAAGGCTTATAGCCTTGTCTAAAATTAAAAAAAATCATGTTAGTTATTTTTTTTTGAATTTAATACATTTTATTGAAAACAAAATGCTATGCAATGGCTTTGCCGCGGCAGTTCTCGAGTGCCACATGTCTTTTTTTATTGGCGTATCAGTAACGCTCCAAAAGAAAAGGCTTATAGCCTTTTCTAAAATTAAAAAAAATTATGTTAGTTATTTTTTTTTAATTTAATACATTTTATTGAAAACAAAATGCTATGAAATAGCTTTGCCGCGGCAGTTCTCGAGTGCCACATGTCTTTTTTTATTGGCGTATCAGTAACGCTCCAAAAGAAAAGGCTATAGCCTTTTCTAAAATTAAAAAAAATTATGTTAGTTATTTTTTTTTTGAATTTAATACATTTTATTGAAAACAAAATGCTATGCAATGGCTTTGCCGCGGCAGTTCTCGAGTGCCACATGTCTTTTTTTATTGGCGTATCAGTAACGCTCCAAAAGAAAAGGCTTATAGCCTTTTCTAAAATTAAAAAAAATTATGTTAGTTATTTTTTTTTTAATTTAATACATTTTATTGAAAACAAAATGCTATGAAATAGCTTTGCCGCGGCAGTTCTCGAGTGCCACATGTCTTTTTTTATTGGCGTATCAGTAACGCTCCAAAAGAAAAGGCTTATAGCCTTTTCTAAAATTAAAAAAAATTATGTTAGTTATTTTTTTTTTTAATTTAATACATTTTATTGAAAACAAAATGCTATGAAATAGCTTTGCCGCGGCAGTTCTCGAGTGCCACATGTCTTTTTTTATTGGCGTATCAGTAACGCTCCAAAAGAAAAGGCTATATCCTTTTCTAAAATTAAAAAAAATTATGTTAGTTATTTTTTTTTTAATTTAATACATTTTATTGAAAACAAAATGCTATGCAATGGCTTTGCCGCGGCAGTTCTCGAGTGCCACATGTCTTTTTTTATTGGCGTATCAGTAACGCTCCAAAAGAAAAGGCTATAGCCTTTTCTAAAATTAAAAAAAATTATGTTAGTTATTTTTTTTTTGAATTTAATACATTTTATTGAAAACAAAATGCTATGCAATGGCTTTGCCGCGGCAGTTCTCGAGTGCCACATGTCTTTTTTTATTGGCGTATCAGTAACGCTCCAAAAGAAAAGGCTTATAGCCTTTTCTAAAATTAAAAAAAATTATGTTAGTTATTTTTTTTTTAATTTAATACATTTTATTGAAAACAAAATGCTATGCAATGGCTTTGCCGCGGCAGTTCTCGAGTGCCACATGTCTTTTTTTATTGGCGTATCAGTAACGCTCCAAAAGAAAAGGCTATAGCCTTTTCTAAAATTAAAAAAAATTATGTTAGTTATTTTTTTTTTGAATTTAATACATTTTATTGAAAACAAAATGCTATGCAATGGCTTTGCCGCGGCAGTTCTCGAGTGCCACATGTCTTTTTTTATTGGCGTATCAGTAACGCTCCAAAAGAAAAGGCTTATAGCCTTTTCTAAAATTAAAAAAAATTATGTTAGTTATTTTTTTTTTAATTTAATACATTTTATTGAAAACAAAATGCTATGAAATAGCTTTGCCGCGGCAGTTCTCGAGTGCCACATGTCTTTTTTTATTGGCGTATCAGTAACGCTCCAAAAGAAAAGGCTTATAGCCTTTTCTAAAATTAAAAAAAATTATGTTAGTTATTTTTTTTTTTAATTTTATAGATTTTATTGAAAACAAAATGCTATGAAATAGCTTTGCCGCGGCAGTTCTCGAGTGCCACATGTCTTTTTTTATTGGCGTATCAGTAACGCTCCAAAAGAAAAGGCTATATCCTTTTCTAAAATTAAAAAAAATTATGTTAGTTATTTTTTTTTTAATTTAATACATTTTATTGAAAACAAAATGCTATGCAATGGCTTTGCCGCGGCAGTTCTCGAGTGCCACATGTCTTTTTTTATTGGCGTATCAGTAACGCTCCAAAAGAAAAGGCTATAGCCTTTTCTAAAATTAAAAAAAATTATGTTAGTTATTTTTTTTTTGAATTTAATACATTTTATTGAAAACAAAATGCTATGCAATGGCTTTGCCGCGGCAGTTCTCGAGTGCCACATGTCTTTTTTTATTGGCGTATCAGTAACGCTCCAAAAGAAAAGGCTTATAGCCTTTTCTAAAATTAAAAAAAATTATGTTAGTTATTTTTTTTTTAATTTAATACATTTTATTGAAAACAAAATGCTATGCAATGGCTTTGCCGCGGCAGTTCTCGAGTGCCACATGTCTTTTTTTATTGGCGTATCAGTAACGCTCCAAAAGAAAAGGCTATAGCCTTTTCTAAAATTAAAAAAAATTATGTTAGTTATTTTTTTTTTAATTTAATACATTTTATTGAAAACAAAATGCTATGAAATAGCTTTGCCGCGGCAGTTCTCGAGTGCCACATGTCATTTTTTATTGGCGTATCAGTAACGCTCCAAAAGAAAAGGCTATAGCTATGAAATAGCTTTGCCGCGGCAGTTCTCGAGTGCCACATGTCTTTTTTTATTGGCGTATCAGTAACGCTCCAAAAGAAAAGGCCTTTTCTAAAATTAAAAAAAATTATGTTAGTTATTTTTTTTTGAATTTAATACATTTTATTGAAAACAAAATGCTATGCAATGGCTTTGCCGCGGCAGTTCTCGAGTGCCACATGTCTTTTTTTATTGGCGTATCAGTAACGCTCCAAAAGAAAAGGCTTATAGCCTTTTCTAAAATTAAACAAAATTATGTTAGTTATTTTTTTTTTAATTTAATACATTTTATTGAAAACAAAATGCTATGAAATAGCTTTGCCGCGGCAGTTCTCGAGTGCCACATGTCTTTTTTTATTGGCGTATCAGTAACGCTCCAAAAGAAAAGGCTATAGCCTTTTCTAAAATTAAAAAAAATTATGTTAGTTATTTTTTTTTTAATTTAATACATTTTATTGAAAACAAAATGCTATGCAATGGCTTTGCCGCGGCAGTTCTCGAGTGCCACATGTCTTTTTTTATTGGCGTATCAGTAACGCTCCAAAAGAAAAGGCTATAGCCTTTTCTAAAATTAAAAAAAATTATGTTAGTTATTTTTTTTTTGAATTTAATACATTTTATTGAAAACAAAATGCTATGCAATGGCTTTGCCGCGGCAGTTCTCGAGTGCCACATGTCTTTTTTTATTGGCGTATCAGTAACGCTCCAAAAGAAAAGGCTTATAGCCTTTTCTAAAATTAAAAAAAATTATGTTAGTTATTTTTTTTTTAATTTAATACATTTTATTGAAAACAAAATGCTATGCAATGGCTTTGCCGCGGCAGTTCTCGAGTGCCACATGTCTTTTTTTATTGGCGTATCAGTAACGCTCCAAAAGAAAAGGCTATAGCCTTTTCTAAAATTAAAAAAAATTATGTTAGTTATTTTTTTTTTAATTTAATACATTTTATTGAAAACAAAATGCTATGAAATAGCTTTGCCGCGGCAGTTCTCGAGTGCCACATGTCTTTTTTTATTGGCGTATCAGTAACGCTCCAAAAGAAAAGGCTATAGCTATGAAATAGCTTTGCCGCGGCAGTTCTCGAGTGCCACATGTCTTTTTTTATTGGCGTATCAGTAACGCTCCAAAAGAAAAGGCCTTTTCTAAAATTAAAAAAAATTATGTTAGTTATTTTTTTTTGAATTTAATACATTTTATTGAAAACAAAATGCTATGCAATGGCTTTGCCGCGGCAGTTCTCGAGTGCCACATGTCTTTTTTTATTGGCGTATCAGTAACGCTCCAAAAGAAAAGGCTTATAGCCTTTTCTAAAATTAAAAAAAATTATGTTAGTTATTTTTTTTTAATTTAATACATTTTATTGAAAACAAAATGCTATGAAATAGCTTTGCCGCGGCAGTTCTCGAGTGCCACATGTCTTTTTTTATTGGCGTATCAGTAACGCTCCAAAAGAAAAGGCTATAGCTATGAAATAGCTTTGCCGCGGCAGTTCTCGAGTGCCACATGTCTTTTTTTATTGGCGTATCAGTAACGCTCCAAAAGAAAAGGCCTTTTCTAAAATTAAAAAATATTATGTTAGTTATTTTTTTTTGAATTTAATACATTTTATTGAAAACAAAATGCTATGCAATGGCTTTGCCGCGGCAGTTCTCGAGTGCCACATGTCTTTTTTTATTGGCGTATCAGTAACGCTCCAAAAGAAAAGGCTTATAGCCTTTTCTAAAATTAAAAAAAATTATGTTAGTTATTTTTTTTTAATTTAATACATTTTATTGAAAACAAAATGCTATGAAATAGCTTTGCCGCGGCAGTTCTCGAGTGCCACATGTCTTTTTTTATTGGCGTATCAGTAACGCTCCAAAAGAAAAGGCTATAGCTATGAAATAGCTTTGCCGCGGCAGTTCTCGAGTGCCACATGTCTTTTTTTATTGGCGTATCAGTAACGCTCCAAAAGAAAAGGCCTTTTCTAAAATTAAAAAAAATTATGTTAGTTATTTTTTTTTGAATTTAATACATTTTATTGAAAACAAAATGCTATGCAATGGCTTTGCCGCGGCAGTTCTCGAGTGCCACATGTCTTTTTTTATTGGCGTATAAGTAACGCTCCAAAAGAAAAGGCTTATAGCCTTTTCTAAAATTAAACAAAATTATGTTAGTTATTTTTTTTTTAATTTAATACATTTTATTGAAAACAAAATGCTATGAAATAGCTTTGCCGCGGCAGTTCTCGAGTGCCACATGTCTTTTTTTATTGGCGTATCAGTAACGCTCCAAAAGAAAAGGCTATAGCCTTTTTTAAATTAAAAAAAAATTATGTTAGTTATTTTTTTTTTAATTTAATACATTTTATTGAAAACAAAATGCTATGCAATGGCTTTGCCGCGGCAGTTCTCGAGTGCCACATGTCTTTTTTTATTGGCGTATCAGTAACGCTCCAAAAGAAAAGGCTATAGCCTTTTCTAAAATTAAAAAAAATTATGTTAGTTATTTTTTTTTTTGAATTTAATACATTTTATTGAAAACAAAATGCTATGCAATGGCTTTGCCGCGGCAGTTCTCGAGTGCCACATGTCTTTTTTTATTGGCGTATCAGTAACGCTCCAAAAGAAAAGGCTTATAGCCTTTTCTAAAATTAAAAAAAATTATGTTAGTTATTTTTTTTTTAATTTAATACATTTTATTGAAAACAAAATGCTATGCAATGGCTTTGCCGCGGCAGTTCTCGAGTGCCACATGTCTTTTTTTATTGGCGTATCAGTAACGCTCCAAAAGAAAAGGCTATAGCCTTTTCTAAAATTAAAAAAAATTATGTTAGTTATTTTTTTTTTAATTTAATACATTTTATTGAAAACAAAATGCTATGAAATAGCTTTGCCGCGGCAGTTCTCGAGTGCCACATGTCTTTTTTTATTGGCGTATCAGTAACGCTCCAAAAGAAAAGGCTATAGCTATGAAATAGCTTTGCCGCGGCAGTTCTCGAGTGCCACATGTCTTTTTTTATTGGCGTATCAGTAACGCTCCAAAAGAAAAGGCCTTTTCTAAAATTAAAAAAAATTATGTTAGTTATTTTTTTTTGAATTTAATACATTTTATTGAAAACAAAATGCTATGCAATGGCTTTGCCGCGGCAGTTCTCGAGTGCCACATGTCTTTTTTTATTGGCGTATCAGTAACGCTCCAAAAGAAAAGGCTTATAGCCTTTTCTAAAATTAAACAAAATTATGTTAGTTATTTTTTTTTTAATTTAATACATTTTATTGAAAACAAAATGCTATGAAATAGCTTTGCCGCGGCAGTTCTCGAGTGCCACATGTCTTTTTTTATTGGCGTATCAGTAACGCTCCAAAAGAAAAGGCTATAGCCTTTTCTAAAATTAAAAAAAATTATGTTAGTTATTTTTTTTTTAATTTAATACATTTTATTGAAAACAAAATGCTATGCAATGGCTTTGCCGCGGCAGTTCTCGAGTGCCACATGTCTTTTTTTATTGGCGTATCAGTAACGCTCCAAAAGAAAAGGCTATAGCCTTTTCTAAAATTAAAAAAAATTATGTTAGTTATTTTTTTTTGAATTTAATACATTTTATTGAAAACAAAATGCTATGCAATGGCTTTGCCGCGGCAGTTCTCGAGTGCCACATGTCTTTTTTTATTGGCGTATCAGTAACGCTCCAAAAGAAAAGGCTTATAGCCTTTTCTAAAATTAAAAAAAATTATGTTAGTTATTTTTTTTTTAATTTAATACATTTTATTGAAAACAAAATGCTATGCAATGGCTTTGCCGCGGCAGTTCTCGAGTGCCACATGTCTTTTTTTATTGGCGTATCAGTAACGCTCCAAAAGAAAAGGCTATAGCCTTTTCTAAAATTAAAAAAAATTATGTTAGTTATTTTTTTTTTAATTTAATACATTTTATTGAAAACAAAATGCTATGAAATAGCTTTGCCGCGGCAGTTCTCGAGTGCCACATGTCTTTTTTTATTGGCGTATCAGTAACGCTCCAAAAGAAAAGGCTATAGCTATGAAATAGCTTTGCCGCGGCAGTTCTCGAGTGCCACATGTCTTTTTTTATTGGCGTATCAGTAACGCTCCAAAAGAAAAGGCCTTTTCTAAAATTAAAAAATATTATGTTAGTTATTTTTTTTTGAATTTAATACATTTTATTGAAAACAAAATGCTATGCAATGGCTTTGCCGCGGCAGTTCTCGAGTGCCACATGTCTTTTTTTATTGGCGTATCAGTAACGCTCCAAAAGAAAAGCCTTTTCTAAAATTAAAAAAAATTATGTTAGTTATTTTTTTTTTTAATTTAATATATTTTATTGAAAACAAAATGCTATGCAATGGCTTTGCCGCGGCAGTTCTCGAATGCCACATGTCTTTTTTTATTGGCGTATCAGTAACGCTCCAAAAGAAAAGGCTATAGCCTTTTCTAAAATTAAAAAAAATTATGTTAGTTATTTTTTTTTTAATTTAATACATTTTATTGAAAACAAAATGCTATGAAATAGCTTTGCCGCGGCAGTTCTCGAGTGCCACATGTCTTTTTTTATTGGCGTATCAGTAACGCTCCAAAAGAAAAGGCTATAGCCTTTTCTAAAATTAAAAAAAATTATGTTAGTTATTTTTTTTTGAATTTAATACATTTTATTGAAAACAAAATGCTATGCAATGGCTTTGCCGCGGCAGTTCTCGAGTGCCACATGTCTTTTTTTATTGGCGTATCAGTAACGCTCCAAAAGAAAAGGCTTATAGCCTTTTCTAAAATTAAAAAAAATTATGTTAGTTATTTTTTTTTTAATTTAATACATTTTATTGAAAACAAAATGCTATGCAATGGCTTTGCCGCGGCAGTTCTCGAGTGCCACATGTCTTTTTTTATTGGCGTATCAGTAACGCTCCAAAAGAAAAGGCTATAGCCTTTTCTAAAATTAAAAAAAATTATGTTAGTTATTTTTTTTTTAATTTAATACATTTTATTGAAAACAAAATGCTATGAAATAGCTTTGCCGCGGCAGTTCTCGAGTGCCACATGTCTTTTTTTATTGGCGTATCAGTAACGCTCCAAAAGAAAAGGCTATAGCCTTTTCTATAATTAAAAAAAATTATGTTAGTTATTTTTTTTGAATTTAATACATTTTATTGAAAACAAAATGCTATGCAATGGCTTTGCCGCGGCAGTTCTCGAGTGCCACATGTCTTTTTTTATTGGCGTATCAGTAACGCTCCAAAAGAAAAGGCTTATAGCCTTTTCTAAAATTAAAAAAAATTATGTTAGTTATTTTTTTTTAATTTAATACATTTTATTGAAAACAAAATGCTATGAAATAGCTTTGCCGCGGCAGTTCTCGAGTGCCACATGTCTTTTTTTATTGGCGTATCAGTAACGCTCCAAAAGAAAAGGCTATAGCCTTTTCTAAAATTAAAAAAAAATTATGTTAGTTATTTTTTTTTGAATTTAATACATTTTATTGAAAACAAAATGCTATGAAATAGCTTTGCCGCGGCAGTTCTCGAGTGCCACATGTCTTTTTTTATTGGCGTATCAGTAACGCTCCAAAAGAAAAGGCTATAGCCTTTTCTAAAATTAAAAAAAATTATGTTAGTTATTTTTTTTTTAATTTAATACATTTTATTGAAAACAAAATGCTATGAAATAGCTTTGCCGCGGCAGTTCTCGAGTGCCACATGTCTTTTTTTATTGGCGTATCAGTAACGCTCCAAAAGAAAAGGCTATATATAGCCTTTGCTAAAATTAAAAAAAATTATGTTGGTTATTTTTTTTTGAATTTAATACATTTTATTGAAAACAAAATGCTATGCAATGGCTTTGCCGCGGCAGTTCTCGAGTGCCACATGTCTTTTTTTATTGGCGTATCAGTAACGCTCCAAAAGAAAAGGCTTATAGCCTTTTCTAAAATTAAAAAAAATCATGTTAGTTATTTTTTTTTGAATTTAATACATTTTATTGAAAACAAAATGCTATGCAATGGCTTTGCCGCGGCAGTTCTCGAGTGCCACATGTCTTTTTTTATTGGCGTATCAGTAACGCTCCAAAAGAAAAGGCTTATAGCCTTTTCTAAAATTAAAAAAAATTATGTTAGTTATTTTTTTTTTAATTTAATACATTTTATTGAAAACAAAATGCTATGAAATAGCTTTGCCGCGGCAGTTCTCGAGTGCCACATGTCTTTTTTTATTGGCGTATCAGTAACGCTCCAAAAGAAAAGGCTATAGCCTTTTCTAAAATTAAAAAAAATTATGTTAGTTATTTTTTTTGGAATTTAATACATTTTATTGAAAACAAAATGCTATGCAATGGCTTTGCCGCGGCAGTTCTCGAGTGCCACATGTCTTTTTTTATTGGCGTATCAGTAACGCTCCAAAAGAAAAGGCTTATAGCCTTTTCTAAAATTAAAAAAAATTATGTTAGTTATTTTTTTTTTAATTTAATACATTTTATTGAAAACAAAATGCTATGAAATAGCTTTGCCGCGGCAGTTCTCGAGTGCCACATGTCTTTTTTTATTGGCGTATCAGTAACGCTCCAAAAGAAAAGGCTTATAGCCTTTTCTAAAATTAAAAAAAATTATGTTAGTTATTTTTTTTTAATTTAATACATTTTATTGAAAACAAAATGCTATGAAATAGCTTTGCCGCGGCAGTTCTCGAGTGCCACATGTCTTTTTTTATTGGCGTATCAGTAACGCTCCAAAAGAAAAGGCTTATAGCCTTTTCTAAAATTAAAAAAAATTATGTTAGTTATTTTTTTTTTAATTTAATACATTTTATTGAAAACAAAATGCTATGAAATAGCTTTGCCGCGGCAGTTCTCGAGTGCCACATGTCTTTTTTTATTGGCGTATCAGTAACGCTCCAAAAGAAAAGGCTTATAGCCTTTTCTAAAATTAAAAAAAATTATGTTAGTTATTTTTTTTTTAATTTAATACATTTTATTGAAAACAAAATGCTATGAAATAGCTTTGCCGCGGCAGTTCTCGAGTGCCACATGTCTTTTTTTATTGGCGTATCAGTAACGCTCCAAAAGAAAAGGCTTATAGCCTTTTCTAAAATTAAAAAAAATTATGTTACTTATTTTTTTTTTAATTTAATACATTTTATTGAAAGCAAAATGCTATGAAATAGCTTTGCCGCGGCAGTTCTCGAGTGCCACATGTCTTTTTTTATTGGCGTATCAGTAACGCTCCAAAAGAAAAGGCTTATAGCCTTTTCTAAAATTAAAAAAAATTATGTTAGTTATTTTTTTTTTAATTTAATACATTTTATTGAAAACAAAATGCTATGAAATAGCTTTGCCGCGGCAGTTCTCGAGTGCCACATGTCTTTTTTTATTGGCGTATCAGTAACGCTCCAAAAGAAAAGGCTTATAGCCTTTTCTAAAATTAAAAAAAATTATGTTAGTTATTTTTTTTTTAATTTAATACATTTTATTGAAAACAAAATGCTATGAAATAGCTTTGCCGCGGCAGTTCTCGAGTGCCACATGTCTTTTTTTATTGGCGTATCAGTAACGCTCCAAAAGAAAAGGCTTATAGCCTTTTCTAAAATTAAAAAAAATTATGTTAGTTATTTTTTTTTTAATTTAATACATTTTATTGAAAACAAAATGCTATGAAATAGCTTTGCCGCGGCAGTTCTCGAGTGCCACATGTCTTTTTTTATTGGCGTATCAGTAACGCTCCAAAAGAAAAGGCTTATAGCCTTTTCTAAAATTAAAAAAAATTATGTTAGTTATTTTTTTTTTAATTTAATACATTTTATTGAAAACAAAATGCTATGAAATAGCTTTGCCGCGGCAGTTCTCGAGTGCCACATGTCTTTTTTTATTGGCGTATCAGTAACGCTCCAAAAGAAAAGGCTTATAGCCTTTTCTAAAATTAAAAAAAATTATGTTAGTTATTTTTTTTTTAATTTAATACATTTTATTGAAAACAAAATGCTATGAAATAGCTTTGCCGCGGCAGTTCTCGAGTGCCACATGTCTTTTTTTATTGGCGTATCAGTAACGCTCCAAAAGAAAAGGCTTATAGCCTTTTCTAAAATTAAAAAAAATTATGTTAGTTATTTTTTTTTTAATTTAATACATTTTATTGAAAACAAAATGCTATGAAATAGCTTTGCCGCGGCAGTTCTCGAGTGCCACATGTCTTTTTTTATTGGCGTATCAGTAACGCTCCAAAAGAAAAGGCTTATAGCCTTTTCTAAAATTAAAAAAAATTATGTTAGTTATTTTTTTTTTAATTTAATACATTTTATTGAAAACAAAATGCTATGAAATAGCTTTGCCGCGGCAGTTCTCGAGTGCCACATGTCTTTTTTTATTGGCGTATCAGTAACGCTCCAAAAGAAAAGGCTTATAGCCTTTTCTAAAATTAAAAAAATTATGTTAGTTATTTTTTTTTTAATTTAATACATTTTATTGAAAACAAAATGCTATGAAATAGCTTTGCCGCGGCAGTTCTCGAGTGCCACATGTCTTTTTTTATTGGCGTATCAGTAACGCTCCAAAAGAAAAGGCTTATAGCCTTTTCTAAAATTAAAAAAAATTATGTTAGTTATTTTTTTTTTAATTTAATACATTTTATTGAAAACAAAATGCTATGAAATAGCTTTGCCGCGGCAGTTCTCGAGTGCCACATGTCTTTTTTTATTGGCGTATCAGTAACGCTCCAAAAGAAAAGGCTTATAGCCTTTTCTAAAATTAAAAAAAATTATGTTAGTTATTTTTTTTTTAATTTAATACATTTTATTGAAAACAAAATGCTATGAAATAGCTTTGCCGCGGCAGTTCTCGAGTGCCACATGTCTTTTTTTATTGGCGTATCAGTAACGCTCCAAAAGAAAAGGCTTATAGCCTTTTCTAAAATTAAAAAAAATTATGTTAGTTATTTTTTTTTTAATTTAATACATTTTATTGAAAACAAAATGCTATGAAATAGCTTTGCCGCGGCAGTTCTCGAGTGCCACATGTCTTTTTTTATTGGCGTATCAGTAACGCTCCAAAAGAAAAGGCTTATAGCCTTTTCTAAAATTAAAAAAAATTATGTTAGTTATTTTTTTTTTTAATTTAATACATTTTATTGAAAACAAAATGCTATGAAATAGCTTTGCCGCGGCAGTTCTCGAGTGCCACATGTCTTTTTTTATTGGCGTATCAGTAACGCTCCAAAAGAAAAGGCTTATAGCCTTTTCTAAAATTAAAAAAAATTATGTTAGTTATTTTTTTTTTAATTTAATACATTTTATTGAAAACAAAATGCTATGAAATAGCTTTGCCGCGGCAGTTCTCGAGTGCCACATGTCTTTTTTTATTGGCGTATCAGTAACGCTCCAAAAGAAAAGGCTTATAGCCTTTTCTAAAATTAAAAAAAATTATGTTAGTTATTTTTTTTTTAATTTAATACATTTTATTGAAAACAAAATGCTATGAAATAGCTTTGCCGCGGCAGTTCTCGAGTGCCACATGTCTTTTTTTATTGGCGTATCAGTAACGCTCCAAAAGAAAAGGCTTATAGCCTTTTCTAAAATTAAAAAAAATTATGTTAGTTATTTTTTTTTTAATTTAATACATTTTATTGAAAACAAAATGCTATGAAATAGCTTTGCCGCGGCAGTTCTCGAGTGCCACATGTCTTTTTTTATTGGCGTATCAGTAACGCTCCAAAAGAAAAGGCTTATAGCCTTTTCTAAAATTAAAAAAAATTATGTTAGTTATTTTTTTTTTAATTTAATACATTTTATTGAAAACAAAATGCTATGCAATGGCTTTGCCGCGGCAGTTCTCGAGTGCCACATGTCTTTTTTTATTGGCGTATCAGTAACGCTCCAAAAGAAAAGGCTATAGCCTTTTCTAAAATTAAAAAAAATTATGTTAGTTATTTTTTTTGAATTTAATACATTTTATTGAAAACAAAATGCTATGCAATGGCTTTGCCGCGGCAGTTCTCGAGTGCCACATGTCTTTTTTTATTGGCGTATCAGTAACGCTCCAAAAGAAAAGGCTTATAGCCTTTTCTAAAATTAAAAAAAATTATGTTAGTTATTTTTTTTTTAATTTAATACATTTTATTGAAAACAAAATGCTATGAAATAGCTTTGCCGCGGCAGTTCTCGAGTGCCACATGTCTTTTTTATTGGCGTATCAGTAACGCTCCAAAAGAAAAGGCTATAGCCTTTTCTAAAATTAAAAAAAATTATGTTAGTTATTTTTTTTTGAATTTAATACATTTTATTGAAAACAAAATGCTATGAAATAGCTTTGCCGCGGCAGTTCTCGAGTGCCACATGTCTTTTTTTATTGGCGTATCAGTAACGCTCCAAAAGAAAAGGCTATAGCCTTTTCTAAAATTAAAAAAAATTATGTTAGTTATTTTTTTTTTAATTTAATACATTTTATTGAAAACAAAATGCTATGAAATAGCTTTGCCGCGGCAGTTCTCGAGTGCCACATGTCTTTTTTTATTGGCGTATCAGTAACGCTCCAAAAGAAAAGGCTATATATAGCCTTTGCTAAAATTAAAAAAAATTATGTTGGTTATTTTTTTTTGAATTTAATACATTTTATTGAAAACAAAATGCTATGCAATGGCTTTGCCGCGGCAGTTCTCGAGTGCCACATGTCTTTTTTTATTGGCGTAGTAACGCTCCAAAAGAAAAGGCTATAGCCTTTTCTAAAATTAAAAAAAATTATGTTAGTTATTTTTTTTTGAATTTAATACATTTTATTGAAAACAAAATGCTATGCAATGGCTTTGCCGCGGCAGTTCTCGAGTGCCACATGTCTTTTTTTATTGGCGTATCAGTAACGCTCCAAAAGAAAAGGCTTATAGCCTTTTCTAAAATTAAAAAAAATTATGTTAGTTATTTTTTTTTTAATTTAATACATTTTATTGAAAACAAAATGCTATGAAATAGCTTTGCCGCGGCAGTTCTCGAGTGCCACATGTCTTTTTTTATTGGCGTATCAGTAACGCTCCAAAAGAAAAGGCTATAGCCTTTTCTAAAATTAAAAAAAATTATGTTAGTTATTTTTTTTTTAATTTAATACATTTTATTGAAAACAAAATGCTATGAAATAGCTTTGCCGCGGCAGTTCTCGAGTGCCACATGTCTTTTTTTATTGGCGTATCAGTAACGCTCCAAAAGAAAAGGCTTATAGCCTTTTCTAAAATTAAAAAAAATTATGTTAGTTATTTTTTTTTAATTTAATACATTTTATTGAAAACAAAATGCTATGAAATAGCTTTGCCGCGGCAGTTCTCGAGTGCCACATGTCTTTTTTTATTGGCGTATCAGTAACGCTCCAAAAGAAAAGGCTATAGCCTTTTCTAAAATTAAAAAAAATTATGTTAGTTATTTTTTTTAATTTAATACATTTTATTGAAAACAAAATGCTATGAAATAGCTTTGCCGCGGCAGTTCTCGAGTGCCACATGTCTTTTTTTATTGGCGTATCAGTAACGCTCCAAAAGAAAAGGCTTTTTCTAAAATTAAAAAAAATTATGTTAGTTATTTTTTTTTTAATTTAATACATTTTATTGAAAACAAAATGCTATGAAATAGCTTTGCCGCGGCAGTTCTCGAGTGCCACATGTCTTTTTTTATTGGCGTATCAGTAACGCTCCAAAAGAAAAGGCTATAGCCTTTTCTAAAATTAAAAAAAAATTATGTTAGTTATTTTTTTTTAATTTAATACATTTTATTGAAAACAAAATGCTATGAAATAGCTTTGCCGCGGCAGTTCTCGAGTGCCACATGTCTTTTTTTATTGGCGTATCAGTAACGCTCCAAAAGAAAAGGCTATAATAGCCTTTTCTAAAATTAAAAAAAAATATGTTAGTTATTTTTTTTTTAATTTAATACATTGCCGCGGCAGTTCTCGAGTGCCACATGTCTTTTTTTATTGGCGTATCAGTAACGCTCCAAAAGAAAAGGCTATAGCCTTTTCTAAAATTAAAAAAAATTATGTTAGTTATTTTTTTTTTAATTTAATACATTTTATTGAAAACAAAATGCTATGAAATAGCTTTGCCGCGGCAGTTCTCGAGTGCCACATGTCTTTTTTTATTGGCGTATCAGTAACGCTCCAAAAGAAAAGGCTTATAGCCTTTTCTAAAATTAAAAAAAATTATGTTAGTTATTTGTTTTTTAATTTAATACATTTTATTGAAAACAAAATGCTATGAAATAGCTTTGCCGCGGCAGTTCTCGAGTGCCACATGTCTTTTTTTATTGGCGTATCAGTAACGCTCCAAAAGAAAAGGCTATAGCCTTTTCTAAAATTAAAAAAAATTATGTTAGTTATTTTTTTTAATTTAATACATTTTATTGAAAACAAAATGCTATGAAATAGCTTTGCCGCGGCAGTTCTCGAGTGCCACATGTCTTTTTTTATTGGCGTATCAGTAACGCTCCAAAAGAAAAGGCTTTTTCTAAAATTAAAAAAAATTATGTTAGTTATTTTTTTTTTAATTTAATACGTTTTATTGAAAACAAAATGCTATGAAATAGCTTTGCCGCGGCAGTTCTCGAGTGCCACATGTCTTTTTTTATTGGCGTATCAGTAACGCTCCAAAAGAAAAGGCTTATAGCCTTTTCTAAAATTAAAAAAAATTATGTTAGTTATTTTTTTTTTAATTTAATACATTTTATTGAAAACAAAATGCTATGAAATAGCTTTGCCGCGGCAGTTCTCGAGTGCCACATGTCTTTTTTTATTGGCGTATCAGTAACGCTCCAAAAGTATAGCCTTTTCTAAAATTAAAAAAAATTATGTTAGTTATTTTTTTTAATTTAATACATTTTATTGAAAACAAAATGCTATGAAATAGCTTTGCCGCGGCAGTTCTCGAGTGCCACATGTCTTTTTTTATTGGCGTATCAGTAACGCTCCAAAAGAAAAGGCTATAGCCTTTTCTAAAATTAAAAAAAATTATGTTAGTTATTTTTTTTAATTTAATACATTTTATTGAAAACAAAAAGCTAAGAAATAGCTTTGCCGCGGCAGTTCTCGAGTGCCACATGTCTTTTTTTATTGGCGTATCAGTAACGCTCCAAAAGAAAAGGCTTTTTCTAAAATTAAAAAAAATTATGTTAGTTATTTTTTTTTTAATTTAATACATTTTATTGAAAACAAAATGCTATGAAATAGCTTTGCCGCGGCAGTTCTCGAGTGCCACATGTCTTTTTTTATTGGCGTATCAGTAACGCTCCAAAAGAAAAGGCTATAGCCTTTTCTAAAATTAAAAAAAATTATGTTAGTTATTTTTTTTTTAATTTAATACATTTTATTGAAAACAAAATGCTATGAAATAGCTTTGCCGCGGCAGTTCTCGAGTGCCACATGTCTTTTTTTATTGGCGTATCAGTAACGCTCCAAAAGAAAAGGCTTATAGCCTTTTCTAAAATTAAAAAAAATTATGTTAGTTATTTTTTTTTTAATTTAATACATTTTATTGAAAACAAAATGCTATGAAATAGCTTTGCCGCGGCAGTTCTCGAGTGCCACATGTCTTTTTTTATTGGCGTATCAGTAACGCTCCAAAAGAAAAGGCTATAGCCTTTTCTAAAATTAAAAAAAAATTATGTTAGTTATTTTTTTTTAATTTAATACATTTTATTGAAAACAAAATGCTATGAAATAGCTTTGCCGCGGCAGTTCTCGAGTGCCACATGTCTTTTTTTATTGGCGTATCAGTAACGCTCCAAAAGAAAGAAAAAAGAAAAGGCTATAGCCTTTTCTAAAATTAAAAAAATTATGTTAGTTATTTTTTTTTTAATTTAATACATTTTATTGAAAACAAAATGCTATGAAATAGCTTTGCCGCGGCAGTTCTCGAGTGCCACATGTCTTTTTTTATTGGCGTATCAGTAACGCTCCAAAAGAAAAAGCTATAGCCTTTTCTATAATTAAAAAAAATTATGTTAGTTATTTTTTTTTTAATTTAATACATTTTATTGAAAACAAAATACTATGAAATAGCTTTGCCGCGGCAGTTCTCGAGTGCCACATGTCTTTTTTTATTGGCGTATCAGTAACGCTCCAAAAGAAAAGGCTATATATAGCCTTTTCTAAAATTAAAAAAAATTATGTTAGTTATTTTTTTTTAATATAATACATTTTATTGAAAACAAAATGCTATGAAATAGCTTTGCCGCGGCAGTTCTCGAGTGCCACATGTCTTTTTTTATTGGCGTATCAGTAACGATTCAAAAGAAAAGGCTATAGCATTTTCTAAAATTAAAAAAAATTATGTTAGTTATTTTTTTTTTTAATTTAATACATTTTATTGAAAACAAAATGCTATGAAATAGCTTTGCCGCGGCAGTTCTCGAGTGCCACATGTCTTTTTTTATTGGCGTATCAGTAACGCTCCAAAAGAAAAGGCTATAGCCTTTTCTAAAATTAAAAAAAAAAATATGTTAGTTATTTTTTTTTTAATTTAATACATTTTATTGAAAACAAAATGCTATGAAATAGCTTTGCCGCGGCAGTTCTCGAGTGCCACATGTCTTTTTTTATTGGCGTATCAGTAACGCTCCAAAAGAAAAGGCTATAGCCTTTTCTAAAATTAAAAAAAATTATGTTAGTTATTTTTTTTTTAATTTAATACATTTTATTGAAAACAAAATGCTATGCAATGGCTTTGCCGCGGCAGTTCTCGAGTGCCACATGTCTTTTTTTATTGGCGTATCAGTAACGCTCCAAAAGAAAAGGCTATAATAGCCTTTTCTAAAATTAAAAAAAAATATGTTAGTTATTTTTTTTTTAATTTAATACATTTTATTGAAAACAGAATGCTATGAAATAGCTTTGCCGCGGCAGTTCTCGAGTGCCACATGTCTTTTTTTATTGGCGTATCAGTAACGCTCCAAAAGAAAAGGCTATAGCCTTTTCTAAAATTAAAAAAAATTATGTTAGTTATTTTTTTTTAATTTAATACATTTTATTGAAAACAAAATGCTATGAAATAGCTTTGCCGCGGCAGTTCTCGAGTGCCACATGTCTTTTTTTATTGGCGTATCAGTAACGCTCCAAAAGAAAAGGCTATAGCCTTTTCTAAAATTAAAAAAAATTATGTTAGTTATTTTTTTTTAATTTAATACATTTTATTGAAAACAAAATGCTATGAAATAGCTTTGCCGCGGCAGTTCTCGAGTGCCACATGTCTTTTTTTATTGGCGTATCAGTAACGCTCCAAAAGAAAAGGCTATAGCCTTTTCTAAAATTAAAAAAAATTATGTTAGTTATTTTTTTTTTAATTTAATACATTTTATTGAAAACAAAATGCTATGAAATAGCTTTGCCGCGGCAATTCTCGAGTGCCACATGTCTTTTTTTATTGGCGTATCAGTAACGCTCCAAAAGAAAAGGCTATAGCCTTTTCTAAAATTAAAAAAATTATGTTAGTTATTTTTTTTTAATTTAATACATTTTATTGAAAACAAAATGCTATGAAATAGCTTTGCCGCGGCAGTTCTCGAGTGCCACATGTTTTTTTTTATTGGCGTATCAGTAACGCTCCAAAAGAAAAGGCTATAGCCTTTTCTAAAATTAAAAAAAATTATGTTAGTTATTTTTTTTTAATTTAATACATTTTATTGAAAACAAAATGCTATGAAATAGCTTTGCCGCGGCAGTTCTCGAGTGCCACATGTCTTTTTTTATTGGCGTATCAGTAACGCTCCAAAATTAAAAAAAATTATGTTAGTTATTTTTTTTTAATATAATACATTTTATTGAAAACAAAATGCTATGAAATAGCTTTGCCGCGGCAGTTCTCGAGTGCCACATGTCTTTTTTTATTGGCGTATCAGTAACGCTCCAAAAGAAAAGGCTATAGCCTTTTCTAAAATTAAAAAAAATTATGTTAGTTATTTTTTTTTTAATTTAATACATTTTATTGAAAACAAAATGCTATGCAATGGCTTTGCCGCGGCAGTTCTCGAGTGCCACATGTCTTTTTTTATTGGCGTATCAGTAACGCTCCAAAAGAAAAGGCTATAGCCTTTTCTAAAATTAAAAAAAATTATGTTATTTATTTTTTTTTAATTTAATACATTTTATTGAAAACAAAATGCTATGCAATGGCTTTGCCGCGGCAGTTCTCGAGTGCCACATGTCTTTTTTTATTGGCGTATCAGTAACGCTCCAAAAGAAAAGGCTATAGCCTTTTCTAAAATTAAAAAAAATTATGTTAGTTATTTTTTTTTTAATTTAATACATTTTATTGAAAACAGAATGCTATGAAATAGCTTTGCCGCGGCAGTTCTCGAGTGCCACATGTCTTTTTTTATTGGCGTATCAGTAACGCTCCAAAAGAAAAGGCTATAGCCTTTTCTAAAATTAAAAAAAATTATGTTAGTTATTTTTTTTTTAATTTAATACATTTTATTGAAAACAAAATGCTATGAAATAGCTTTGCCGCGGCAGTTCTCGAGTGCCACATGTCTTTTTTTATTGGCGTATCAGTAACGCTCCAAAAGAAAAGGCTTATAGCCTTTTCTAAAATTAAAAAAAATTATGTTAGTTATTTTTTTTTTAATTTAATACATTTTATTGAAAACAAAATGCTATGAAATAGCTTTGCCGCGGCAGTTCTCGAGTGCCACATGTCTTTTTTTATTGGCGTATCAGTAACGCTCCAAAAGAAAAGGCTATAGCCTTTTCTAAAATTAAAAAAAAATTATGTTAGTTATTTTTTTTTAATTTAATACATTTTATTGAAAACAAAATGCTATGAAATAGCTTTGCCGCGGCAGTTCTCGAGTGCCACATGTCTTTTTTTATTGGCGTATCAGTAACGCTCCAAAAGAAAGAAAAAAGAAAAGGCTATAGCCTTTTCTAAAATTAAAAAAAATTATGTTAGTTATTTTTTTTTTAATTTAATACATTTTATTGAAAACAAAATGCTATGAAATAGCTTTGCCGCGGCAGTTCTCGAGTGCCACATGTCTTTTTTTATTGGCGTATCAGTAACGCTCCAAAAGAAAAAGCTATAGCCTTTTCTATAATTAAAAAAAATTATGTTAGTTATTTTTTTTTTAATTTAATACATTTTATTGAAAACAAAATACTATGAAATAGCTTTGCCGCGGCAGTTCTCGAGTGCCACATGTCTTTTTTTATTGGCGTATCAGTAACGCTCCAAAAGAAAAGGCTATAGCCTTTTCTAAAATTAAAAAAAATTATGTTAGTTATTTTTTTTTAATATAATACATTTTATTGAAAACAAAATGCTATGAAATAGCTTTGCCGCGGCAGTTCTCGAGTGCCACATGTCTTTTTTTATTGGCGTATCAGTAACGATTCAAAAGAAAAGGCTATAGCCTTTTCTAAAATTAAAAAAAATTATGTTAGTTATTTTTTTTTTTAATTTAATACATTTTATTGAAAACAAAATGCTATGAAATAGCTTTGCCGCGGCAGTTCTCGAGTGCCACATGTCTTTTTTTATTGGCGTATCAGTAACGCTCCAAAAGAAAAGGCTATAGCCTTTTCTAAAATTAAAAAAAAAAATATGTTAGTTATTTTTTTTTTAATTTAATACATTTTATTGAAAACAAAATGCTATGAAATAGCTTTGCCGCGGCAGTTCTCGAGTGCCACATGTCTTTTTTTATTGGCGTATCAGTAACGCTCCAAAAGAAAAGGCTATAGCCTTTTCTAAAATTAAAAAAAATTATGTTAGTTATTTTTTTTTTAATTTAATACATTTTATTGAAAACAAAATGCTATGCAATGGCTTTGCCGCGGCAGTTCTCGAGTGCCACATGTCTTTTTTTATTGGCGTATCAGTAACGCTCCAAAAGAAAAGGCTATAATAGCCTTTTCTAAAATTAAAAAAAAATATGTTAGTTATTTTTTTTTTTAATTTAATACATTTTATTGAAAACAGAATGCTATGAAATAGCTTTGCCGCGGCAGTTCTCGAGTGCCACATGTCTTTTTTTATTGGCGTATCAGTAACGCTCCAAAAGAAAAGGCTATAGCCTTTTCTAAAATTAAAAAAAATTATGTTAGTTATTTTTTTTTAATTTAATACATTTTATTGAAAACAAAATGCTATGAAATAGCTTTGCCGCGGCAGTTCTCGAGTGCCACATGTCTTTTTTTATTGGCGTATCAGTAACGCTCCAAAAGAAAAGGCTATAGCCTTTTCTAAAATTAAAAAAAATTATGTTAGTTATTTTTTTTTTAATTTAATACATTTTATTGAAAACAAAATGCTATGAAATAGCTTTGCCGCGGCAGTTCTCGAGTGCCACATGTCTTTTTTTATTGGCGTATCAGTAACGCTCCAAAAGAAAAGGCTATAGCCTTTTCTAAAATTAAAAAAAATTATGTTAGTTATTTTTTTTTTAATTTAATACATTTTATTGAAAACAAAATGCTATGAAATAGCTTTGCCGCGGCAATTCTCGAGTGCCACATGTCTTTTTTTATTGGCGTATCAGTAACGCTCCAAAAGAAAAGGCTATAGCCTTTTCTAAAATTAAAAAAATTATGTTAGTTATTTTTTTTTAATTTAATACATTTTATTGAAAACAAAATGCTATGAAATAGCTTTGCCGCGGCAGTTCTCGAGTGCCACATGTTTTTTTTATTGGCGTATCAGTAACGCTCCAAAAGAAAAGGCTATAGCCTTTTCTAAAATTAAAAAAAATTATGTTAGTTATTTTTTTTTAATTTAATACATTTTATTGAAAACAAAATGCTATGAAATAGCTTTGCCGCGGCAGTTCTCGAGTGCCACATGTCTTTTTTTATTGGCGTATCAGTAACGCTCCAAAAGAAAAGGCTATAGCCTTTTCTAAAATTAAAAAAAATTATGTTAGTTATTTTTTTTTTAATTTAATACATTTTATTGAAAACAAAATGCTATGAAATAGCTTTGCCGCGGCAGTTCTCGAGTGCCACATGTCTTTTTTTATTGGCGTATCAGTAACGCTCCAAAATTAAAAAAAATTATGTTAGTTATTTTTTTTTAATATAATACATTTTATTGAAAACAAAATGCTATGAAATAGCTTTGCCGCGGCAGTTCTCGAGTGCCACATGTCTTTTTTTATTGGCGTATCAGTAACGCTCCAAAAGAAAAGGCTATAGCCTTTTCTAAAATTAAAAAAAATTATGTTAGTTATTTTTTTTTTAATTTAATACATTTTATTGAAAACAAAATGCTATGCAATGGCTTTGCCGCGGCAGTTCTCGAGTGCCACATGTCTTTTTTTATTGGCGTATCAGTAACGCTCCAAAAGAAAAGGCTATAGCCTTTTCTAAAATTAAAAAAAATTATGTTATTTATTTTTTTTTAATTTAATACATTTTATTGAAAACAAAATGCTATGCAATGGCTTTGCCGCGGCAGTTCTCGAGTGCCACATGTCTTTTTTTATTGGCGTATCAGTAACGCTCCAAAAGAAAAGGCTATAGCCTTTTCTAAAATTAAAAAAAATTATGTTAGTTATTTTTTTTTTTAATTTAATACATTTTATTGAAAACAGAATGCTATGAAATAGCTTTGCCGCGGCAGTTCTCGAGTGCCACATGTCTTTTTTTATTGGCGTATCAGTAACGCTCCAAAAGAAAAGGCCTTTTCTAAAATTAAAAAAAATTATGTTAGTTATTTTTTTTTTAATTTAATACATTTTATTGAAAACAAAATGCTATGAAATAGCTTTGCCGCGGCAGTTCTCGAGTGCCACATGTCTTTTTTTATTGGCGTATCAGTAACGCTCCAAAAGAAAAGGCTATAGCCTTTTCTAAAATTACAAAAAATTATACTAGTTATTTTTTTTTAATTTAATACATTTTATTGAAAACAAAATGCTATGAAATAGCTTTGCCGCGGCAGTTCTCGAGTGCCACATGTTTTTTTTTATTGGCGTATCAGTAACGCTCCAAAAGAAAAGGCTATAGCCTTTTCTAAAATTAAAAAAAATTATGTTAGTTATTTTTTTTTTAATTTAATACATTTTATTGAAAACAAAATGCTATGAAATAGCTTTGCCGCGGCAGTTCTCGAGTGCCACATGTCTTTTTTTATTGGCGTATCAGTAACGCTCCAAAAGAAAAGGCTATAGCCTTTTCTAAAATTAAAAAAAATTATGTTAGTTATTTTTTTTTTAATTTAATACATTTTATTGAAAACAAAATGCTATGAAATAGCTTTGCCGCGGCAGTTCTCGAGTGCCACATGTCTTTTTTTATTGGCGTATCAGTAACGCTCCAAAATTAAAAAAAATTATGTTAGTTATTTTTTTTTAATATAATACATTTTATTGAAAACAAAATGCTATGAAATAGCTTTGCCGCGGCAGTTCTCGAGTGCCACATGTCTTTTTTTATTGGCGTATCAGTAACGCTCCAAAAGAAAAGGCTATAGCCTTTTCTAAAATTAAAAAAAATTATGTTAGTTATTTTTTTTTTAATTTAATACATTTTATTGAAAACAAAATGCTATGAAATAGCTTTGCCACGGCAGTTCTCGAGTGCCACAAGTCTTTTTTTATTGGCGTATCAGTAACGCTCCAAAAGAAAAGGCTATAGCCTTTTCTAAAATTAAAAAAAATTATGTTAGTTATTTTTTTTTAATTTAATACATTTTATTGAAAACAAAATGCTATGCAATGGCTTTGCCGCGGCAGTTCTCGAGTGCCACATGTCTTTTTTTATTGGCGTATCAGTAACGCTCCAAAAGAAAAGGCTATAGCCTTTTCTAAAATTAAAAAAAATTATGTTAGTTATTTTTTTTTTTAATTTAATACATTTTATTGAAAACAAAATGCTATGAAATAGCTTTGCCGCGGCAATTCTCGAGTGCCACATGTCTTTTTTTATTGGCGTATCAGTAACGCTCCAAAAGAAAAGGCTATAGCCTTTTCTAAAATTAAAAAAATTATGTTAGTTATTTTTTTTTAATTTAATACATTTTATTGAAAACAAAATGCTATGAAATAGCTTTGCCGCGGCAGTTCTCGAGTGCCACATGTCTTTTTTTATTGGCGTATCAGTAACGCTCCAAAAGAAAAGGCTATAGCCTTTTCTAAAATTAAAAAAAATTATGTTAGTTATTTTTTTTTTAATTTAATACATTTTATTGAAAACAAAATGCTATGAAATAGCTTTGCCGCAGCAGTTCTCGAGTGCCACATGTCTTTTTTTATTGGCGTATCAGTAACGCTCCAAAAGAAAAGGCTATAGCCTTTTCTAAAATTAAAAAAAATTATGTTAGTTATTTTTTTTTAATATAATACATTTTATTGAAAACAAAATGCTATGAAATAGCTTTGCCGCGGCAGTTCTCGAGTGCCACATGTCTTTTTTTATTGGCGTATCAGTAACGCTCCAAAAGAAAAGGCTATATATAGCCTTTTCTAAAATTAAAAAAAATTATGTTAGTTATTTTTTTTTTTAATTTAATACATTTTATTGAAAACAAAATGCTATGAAATAGCTTTGCCGCGGCAGTTCTCGAGTGCCACATGTCTTTTTTATTGGCGTATCAGTAACGCTCCAAAAGAAAAGGCTATAGCCTTTTCTAAAATTAAAAAAAATTATGTTAGTTATTTTTTTTTAATTTAATACATTTTATTGAAAACAAAATGCTATGCAATGGCTTTGCCGCGGCAGTTCTCGAGTGCCACATGTCTTTTTTTATTGGCGTATCAGTAACGCTCCAAAAGAAAAGGCTATAGCCTTTTCTAAAATTAAAAAAAATTATGTTAGTTATTTTTTTTTAATTTAATACATTTTATTGAAAACAAAATGCTATGCAATGGCTTTGCCGCGGCAGTTCTCGAGTGCCACATGTCTTTTTTTATTGGCGTATCAGTAACGCTCCAAAAGAAAAGGCTATAGCCTTTTCTAAAATTAAAAAAAATTATGTTATTTATTTTTTTTTTAATTTAATACATTTTATTGAAAACAAAATGCTATGCAATGGCTTTGCCGCGGCAGTTCTCGAGTGCCACATGTCTTTTTTTATTGGCGTATCAGTAACGCTCCAAAAGAAAAGGCCATAGCCTTTTCTAAAATTAAAAAAAATTATGTTAGTTATTTTTTTTTTAATTTAATACATTTTATTGAAAACAAAATGCTATGCAATGGCTTTGCCGCGGCAGTTCTCGAGTGCCACATGTCTTTTTTTATTGGCGTATCAGTAACGCTCCAAAAGAAAAGGCCATAGCCTTTTCTAAAATTAAAAAAAATTATGTTAGTTATTTTTTTTTTAATTTAATACATTTTATTGAAAACAAAATGCTATGCAATGGCTTTGCCGCGGCAGTTCTCGAGTGCCACATGTCTTTTTTTATTGGCGTATCAGTAACGCTCCAAAAGAAAAGGCCATAGCCTTTTCTAAAATTAAAAAAAATTATGTCAGTTATTTTTTTTTTAATTTAATACATTTTATTGAAAACAAAATGCTATGCAATGGCTTTGCCGCGGCAGTTCTCGAGTGCCACATGTCTTTTTTTATTGGCGTATCAGTAACGCTCCAAAAGAAAAGGCTATAATAGCCTTTTCTAAAATTAAAAAAAAATATGTTAGTTATTTTTTTTTTTAATTTAATACATTTTATTGAAAACAGAATGCTATGAAATAGCTTTGCCGCGGCAGTTCTCGAGTGCCACATGTCTTTTTTTATTGGCGTATCAGTAACGCTCCAAAAGAAAAGGCTATAGCCTTTTCTAAAATTAAAAAAAATTATGTTAGTTATTTTTTTTTTAATTTAATACATTTTATTGAAAACAAAATGCTATGAAATAGCTTTGCCGCGGCAGTTCTCGAGTGCCACATGTCTTTTTTTATTGGCGTATCAGTAACGCTCCAAAAGAAAAGGCTATAGCCTTTTCTAAAATTAAAAAAAATTATGTTAGTTATTTTTTTTTTAATTTAATACATTTTATTGAAAACAAAATGCTATGAAATAGCTTTGCCGCGGCAGTTCTCGAGTGCCACATGTCTTTTTTTATTGGCGTATCAGTAACGCTCCAAAAGAAAAGGCTATAGCCTTTTCTAAAATTAAAAAAAATTATGTTAGTTATTTTTTTTTAATTTAATACATTTTATTGAAAACAAAATGCTATGAAATAGCTTTGCCGCGGCAGTTCTCGAGTGCCACATGTCTTTTTTATTGGCGTATCAGTAACGCTCCAAAAGAAAAGGCTATAGCCTTTTCTAAAATTAAAAAAAATTATGTTAGTTATTTTTTTTTTAATTTAATACATTTTATTGAAAACAAAATGCTATGAAATAGCTTTGCCGCAGCAGTTCTCGAGTGCCACATGTCTTTTTTTATTGGCGTATCAGTAACGCTCCAAAAGAAAAGGCTATAGCCTTTTCTAAAATTAAAAAAAATTATGTTAGTTATTTTTTTTTAATATAATACATTTTATTGAAAACAAAATGCTATGAAATAGCTTTGCCGCGGCAGTTCTCGAGTGCCACATGTCTTTTTTTATTGGCGTATCAGTAACGCTCCAAAAGAAAAGGCTATATATAGCCTTTTCTAAAATTAAAAAAAATTATGTTAGTTATTTTTTTTTTTAATTTAATACATTTTATTGAAAACAAAATGCTATGAAATAGCTTTGCCGCGGCAGTTCTCGAGTGCCACATGTCTTTTTTATTGGCGTATCAGTAACGCTCCAAAAGAAAAGGCTATAGCCTTTTCTAAAATTAAAAAAAATTATGTTAGTTATTTTTTTTTAATTTAATACATTTTATTGAAAACAAAATGCTATGCAATGGCTTTGCCGCGGCAGTTCTCGAGTGCCACATGTCTTTTTTTATTGGCGTATCAGTAACGCTCCAAAAGAAAAGGCTATAGCCTTTTCTAAAATTAAAAAAAATTATGTTAGTTATTTTTTTTTAATTTAATACATTTTATTGAAAACAAAATGCTATGCAATGGCTTTGCCGCGGCAGTTCTCGAGTGCCACATGTCTTTTTTTATTGGCGTATCAGTAACGCTCCAAAAGAAAAGGCTATAGCCTTTTCTAAAATTAAAAAAAATTATGTTATTTATTTTTTTTTTAATTTAATACATTTTATTGAAAACAAAATGCTATGCAATGGCTTTGCCGCGGCAGTTCTCGAGTGCCACATGTCTTTTTTTATTGGCGTATCAGTAACGCTCCAAAAGAAAAGGCCATAGCCTTTTCTAAAATTAAAAAAAATTATGTTAGTTATTTTTTTTTTAATTTAATACATTTTATTGAAAACAAAATGCTATGCAATGGCTTTGCCGCGGCAGTTCTCGAGTGCCACATGTCTTTTTTTATTGGCGTATCAGTAACGCTCCAAAAGAAAAGGCCATAGCCTTTTCTAAAATTAAAAAAAATTATGTTAGTTATTTTTTTTTTAATTTAATACATTTTATTGAAAACAAAATGCTATGCAATGGCTTTGCCGCGGCAGTTCTCGAGTGCCACATGTCTTTTTTTATTGGCGTATCAGTAACGCTCCAAAAGAAAAGGCCATAGCCTTTTCTAAAATTAAAAAAAATTATGTCAGTTATTTTTTTTTTAATTTAATACATTTTATTGAAAACAAAATGCTATGCAATGGCTTTGCCGCGGCAGTTCTCGAGTGCCACATGTCTTTTTTTATTGGCGTATCAGTAACGCTCCAAAAGAAAAGGCTATAATAGCCTTTTCTAAAATTAAAAAAAAATATGTTAGTTATTTTTTTTTTTAATTTAATACATTTTATTGAAAACAGAATGCTATGAAATAGCTTTGCCGCGGCAGTTCTCGAGTGCCACATGTCTTTTTTTATTGGCGTATCAGTAACGCTCCAAAAGAAAAGGCTATAGCCTTTTCTAAAATTAAAAAAAATTATGTTAGTTATTTTTTTTTTAATTTAATACATTTTATTGAAAACAAAATGCTATGAAATAGCTTTGCCGCGGCAGTTCTCGAGTGCCACATGTCTTTTTTTATTGGCGTATCAGTAACGCTCCAAAAGAAAAGGCTATAGCCTTTTCTAAAATTAAAAAAAATTATGTTAGTTATTTTTTTTTTAATTTAATACATTTTATTGAAAACAAAATGCTATGAAATAGCTTTGCCGCGGCAGTTCTCGAGTGCCACATGTCTTTTTTTATTGGCGTATCAGTAACGCTCCAAAAGAAAAGGCTATAGCCTTTTCTAAAATTAAAAAAAATTATGTTAGTTATTTTTTTTTTAATTTAATACATTTTATTGAAAACAAAATGCTATGAAATAGCTTTGCCGCGGCAATTCTCGAGTGCCACATGTCTTTTTTTATTGGCGTATCAGTAACGCTCCAAAAGAAAAGGCTATAGCCTTTTCTAAAATTAAAAAAATTATGTTAGTTATTTTTTTTTAATTTAATACATTTTATTGAAAACAAAATGCTATGAAATAGCTTTGCCGCGGCAGTTCTCGAGTGCCACATGTTTTTTTTTATTGGCGTATCAGTAACGCTCCAAAAGAAAAGGCTATAGCCTTTTCTAAAATTAAAAAAAATTATGTTAGTTATTTTTTTTTAATTTAATACATTTTATTGAAAACAAAATGCTATGAAATAGCTTTGCCGCGGCAGTTCTCGAGTGCCACATGTCTTTTTTTATTGGCGTATCAGTAACGCTCCAAAAGAAAAGGCTATAGCCTTTTCTAAAATTAAAAAAAATTATGTTAGTTATTTTTTTTTTAATTTAATACATTTTATTGAAAACAAAATGCTATGAAATAGCTTTGCCGCGGCAGTTCTCGAGTGCCACATGTCTTTTTTTATTGGCGTATCAGTAACGCTCCAAAATTAAAAAAAATTATGTTAGTTATTTTTTTTTAATATAATACATTTTATTGAAAACAAAATGCTATGAAATAGCTTTGCCGCGGCAGTTCTCGAGTGCCACATGTCTTTTTTTATTGGCGTATCAGTAACGCTCCAAAAGAAAAGGCTATAGCCTTTTCTAAAATTAAAAAAAATTATGTTAGTTATTTTTTTTTTAATTTAATACATTTTATTGAAAACAAAATGCTATGCAATGGCTTTGCCGCGGCAGTTCTCGAGTGCCACATGTCTTTTTTTATTGGCGTATCAGTAACGCTCCAAAAGAAAAGGCTATAGCCTTTTCTAAAATTAAAAAAAATTATGTTATTTATTTTTTTTTTAATTTAATACATTTTATTGAAAACAAAATGCTATGCAATGGCTTTGCCGCGGCAGTTCTCGAGTGCCACATGTCTTTTTTTATTGGCGTATCAGTAACGCTCCAAAAGAAAAGGCTATAGCCTTTTCTAAAATTAAAAAAAATTATGTTAGTTATTTTTTTTTTTAATTTAATACATTTTATTGAAAACAGAATGCTATGAAATAGCTTTGCCGCGGCAGTTCTCGAGTGCCACATGTCTTTTTTTATTGGCGTATCAGTAACGCTCCAAAATTAAAAAAAATTATGTTAGTTATTTTTTTTTAATATAATACATTTTATTGAAAACAAAATGCTATGAAATAGCTTTGCCGCGGCAGTTCTCGAGTGCCACATGTCTTTTTTTATTGGCGTATCAGTAACGCTCCAAAAGAAAAGGCTATAGCCTTTTCTAAAATTAAAAAAAATTATGTTAGTTATTTTTTTTTTAATTTAATACATTTTATTGAAAACAAAATGCTATGAAATAGCTTTGCCACGGCAGTTCTCGAGTGCCACAAGTCTTTTTTTATTGGCGTATCAGTAACGCTCCAAAAGAAAAGGCTATAGCCTTTTCTAAAATTAAAAAAAATTATGTTAGTTATTTTTTTTTAATTTAATACATTTTATTGAAAACAAAATGCTATGAAATAGCTTTGCCGCGGCAGTTCTCGAGTGCCACATGTCTTTTTTTATTGGCGTATCAGTAACGCTCCAAAAGAAAAGGCTATAGCCTTTTCTAAAATTAAAAAAAATTATGTTAGTTATTTTTTTTTTAATTTAATACATTTTATTGAAAACAAAATGCTATGAAATAGCTTTGCCGCAGCAGTTCTCGAGTGCCACATGTCTTTTTTTATTGGCGTATCAGTAACGCTCCAAAAGAAAAGGCTATAGCCTTTTCTAAAATTAAAAAAAATTATGTTAGTTATTTTTTTTTAATATAATACATTTTATTGAAAACAAAATGCTATGAAATAGCTTTGCCGCGGCAGTTCTCGAGTGCCACATGTCTTTTTTTATTGGCGTATCAGTAACGCTCCAAAATTAAAAAAAATTATGTTAGTTATTTTTTTTTAATATAATACATTTTATTGAAAACAAAATGCTATGAAATAGCTTTGCCGCGGCAGTTCTCGAGTGCCACATGTCTTTTTTTATTGGCGTATCAGTAACGCTCCAAAAGAAAAGGCTATAGCCTTTTCTAAAATTAAAAAAAATTATGTTAGTTATTTTTTTTTAATTTAATACATTTTATTGAAAACAAAATGCTATGAAATAGCTTTGCCACGGCAGTTCTCGAGTGCCACAAGTCTTTTTTTATTGGCGTATCAGTAACGCTCCAAAAGAAAAGGCTATAGCCTTTTCTAAAATTAAAAAAAATTATGTTAGTTATTTTTTTTTAATTTAATACATTTTATTGAAAACAAAATGCTATGCAATGGCTTTGCCGCGGCAGTTCTCGAGTGCCACATGTCTTTTTTTTATTGGCGTATCAGTAACGCTCCAAAAGAAAAGGCTATAGCCTTTTCTAAAATTAAAAAAAATTATGTTAGTTATTTTTTTTTTAATTTAATACATTTTATTGAAAACAAAATGCTATGAAATAGCTTTGCCGCGGCAATTCTCGAGTGCCACATGTCTTTTTTTATTGGCGTATCAGTAACGCTCCAAAAGAAAAGGCTATAGCCTTTTCTAAAATTAAAAAAATTATGTTAGTTATTTTTTTTTAATTTAATACATTTTATTGAAAACAAAATGCTATGAAATAGCTTTGCCGCGGCAGTTCTCGAGTGCCACATGTCTTTTTTTATTGGCGTATCAGTAACGCTCCAAAAGAATAGGCTATAGCCTTTTCTAAAATTAAAAAAAATTATGTTAGTTATTTTTTTTTTAATTTAATACATTTTATTGAAAACAGAATGCTATGAAATAGCTTTGCCGCGGCAGTTCTCGAGTGCCACATGTCTTTTTTTATTGGCGTATCAGTAACGCTCCAAAAGAAAAGGCTATAGCCTTTTCTAAAATTAAAAAAAATTATGTTAGTTATTTTTTTTTTAATTTAATACATTTTATTGAAAACAAAATGCTATGAAATAGCTTTGCCGCGGCAGTTCTCGAGTGCCACATGTCTTTTTTTATTGGCGTATCAGTAACGCTCCAAAAGAAAAGGCTATAGCCTTTTCTAAAATTAAAAAAAATTATGTTAGTTATTTTTTTTTTAATTTAATACATTTTATTGAAAACAAAATGCTATGAAATAGCTTTGCCGCGGCAGTTCTCGAGTGCCACATGTCTTTTTTTATTGGCGTATCAGTAACGCTCCAAAATTAAAAAAAATTATGTTAGTTATTTTTTTTTAATATAATACATTTTATTGAAAACAAAATGCTATGAAATAGCTTTGCCGCGGCAGTTCTCGAGTGCCACATGTCTTTTTTTATTGGCGTATCAGTAACGCTCCAAAAGAAAAGGCTATAGCCTTTTCTAAAATTAAAAAAAATTATGTTAGTTATTTTTTTTTTAATTTAATACATTTTATTGAAAACAAAATGCTATGAAATAGCTTTGCCACGGCAGTTCTCGAGTGCCACAAGTCTTTTTTTATTGGCGTATCAGTAACGCTCCAAAAGAAAAGGCTATAGCCTTTTCTAAAATTAAAAAAAATTATGTTAGTTATTTTTTTTTAATTTAATACATTTTATTGAAAACAAAATGCTATGAAATAGCTTTGCCGCGGCAGTTCTCGAGTGCCACATGTCTTTTTTTATTGGCGTATCAGTAACGCTCCAAAAGAAAAGGCTATAGCCTTTTCTAAAATTAAAAAAAATTATGTTAGTTATTTTTTTTTTAATTTAATACATTTTATTGAAAACAAAATGCTATGAAATAGCTTTGCCGCAGCAGTTCTCGAGTGCCACATGTCTTTTTTTATTGGCGTATCAGTAACGCTCCAAAAGAAAAGGCTATAGCCTTTTCTAAAATTAAAAAAAATTATGTTAGTTATTTTTTTTTAATATAATACATTTTATTGAAAACAAAATGCTATGAAATAGCTTTGCCGCGGCAGTTCTCGAGTGCCACATGTCTTTTTTTATTGGCGTATCAGTAACGCTCCAAAATTAGAAAAAATTATGTTAGTTATTTTTTTTTAATTTAATACATTTTATTGAAAACAAAATGCTATGCAATGGCTTTGCCGCGGCAGTTCTCGAGTGCCACATGTCTTTTTTTATTGGCGTATCAGTAACGCTCCAAAAGAAAAGGCGCGGCAGTTCTCGAGTGCCACATGTCTTTTTTTATTGGCGTATCAGTAACGCTCCAAAAGAAAAGGCTATAGCCTTTTCTAAAATTAAAAAAAATTATGTTAGTTATTTTTTTTTAATTTAATACATTTTATTGAAAACAAAATGCTATGAAATAGCTTTGCCGCGGCAGTTCTCGAGTGCCACATGTCTTTTTTTATTGGCGTATCAGTAACGCTCCAAAAGAAAAGGCTATAGCCTTTTCTAAAATTAAAAAAAATTATGTTAGTTATTTTTTTTTTAATTTAATACATTTTATTGAAAACAAAATGCTATGAAATAGCTTTGCCGCGGCAGTTCTCGAGTGCCACATGTCTTTTTTTATTGGCGTATCAGTAACGCTCCAAAAGAAAAGGCTATAGCCTTTTCTAAAATTAAAAAAAATTATGTTAGTTATTTTTTTTTTAATTTAATACATTTTATTGAAAACAAAATGCTATGAAATAGCTTTGCCGCGGCAGTTCTCGAGTGCCACATGTCTTTTTTTATTGGCGTATCAGTAACGCTCCAAAATTAAAAAAAATTATGTTAGTTATTTTTTTTTAATATAATACATTTTATTGAAAACAAAATGCTATGAAATAGCTTTGCCGCGGCAGTTCTCGAGTGCCACATGTCTTTTTTTATTGGCGTATCAGTAACGCTCCAAAAGAAAAGGCTATAGCCTTTTCTAAAATTAAAAAAAATTATGTTAGTTATTTTTTTTTTAATTTAATACATTTTATTGAAAACAAAATGCTATGAAATAGCTTTGCCACGGCAGTTCTCGAGTGCCACAAGTCTTTTTTTATTGGCGTATCAGTAACGCTCCAAAAGAAAAGGCTATAGCCTTTTCTAAAATTAAAAAAAATTATGTTAGTTATTTTTTTTTAATTTAATACATTTTATTGAAAACAAAATGCTATGAAATAGCTTTGCCGCGGCAGTTCTCGAGTGCCACATGTCTTTTTTTATTGGCGTATCAGTAACGCTCCAAAAGAAAAGGCTATAGCCTTTTCTAAAATTAAAAAAAATTATGTTAGTTATTTTTTTTTTAATTTAATACATTTTATTGAAAACAAAATGCTATGAAATAGCTTTGCCGCAGCAGTTCTCGAGTGCCACATGTCTTTTTTTATTGGCGTATCAGTAACGCTCCAAAAGAAAAGGCTATAGCCTTTTCTAAAATTAAAAAAAATTATGTTAGTTATTTTTTTTTAATATAATACATTTTATTGAAAACAAAATGCTATGAAATAGCTTTGCCGCGGCAGTTCTCGAGTGCCACATGTCTTTTTTTATTGGCGTATCAGTAACGCTCCAAAATTAAAAAAAATTATGTTAGTTATTTTTTTTTAATTTAATACATTTTATTGAAAACAAAATGCTATGCAATGGCTTTGCCGCGGCAGTTCTCGAGTGCCACATGTCTTTTTTTATTGGCGTATCAGTAACGCTCCAAAAGAAAAGGCTATAGCCTTTTCTAAAATTAAAAAAAATTATGTTAGTTATTTTTTTTTTAATTTAATACATTTTATTGAAAACAGAATGCTATGAAATAGCTTTGCCGCGGCAGTTCTCGAGTGCCACATGTCTTTTTTTATTGGCGTATCAGTAACGCTCCAAAAGAAAAGGCTATAGCCTTTTCTAAAATTAAAAAAAATTATGTTAGTTATTTTTTTTTTAATTTAATACATTTTATTGAAAACAAAATGCTATGAAATAGCTTTGCCGCGGCAGTTCTCGAGTGCCACATGTCTTTTTTTATTGGCGTATCAGTAACGCTCCAAAAGAAAAGGCTATATAGCCTTTTCTAAAATTAAAAAAAATTATGTTAGTTATTTTTTTTTTAATTTAATACATTTTATTGAAAACAAAATGCTATGAAATAGCTTTGCCGCGGCAATTCTCGAGTGCCACATGTCTTTTTTTATTGGCGTATCAGTAACGCTCCAAAAGAAAAGGCTATAGCCTTTTCTAAAATTAAAAAAATTATGTTAGTTATTTTTTTTTAATTTAATACATTTTATTGAAAACAAAATGCTATGAAATAGCTTTGCCGCGGCAGTTCTCGAGTGCCACATGTCTTTTTTTATTGGCGTATCAGTAACGCTCCAAAAGAAAAGGCTATAGCCTTTTCTAAAATTAAAAAAAATTATGTTAGTTATTTTTTTTTTAATTTAATACATTTTATTGAAAACAAAATGCTATGAAATAGCTTTGCCGCAGCAGTTCTCGAGTGCCACATGTCTTTTTTTATTGGCGTATCAGTAACGCTCCAAAAGAAAAGGCTATAGCCTTTTCTAAAATTAAAAAAAATTATGTTAGTTATTTTTTTTTAATATAATACATTTTATTGAAAACAAAATGCTATGAAATAGCTTTGCCGCGGCAGTTCTCGAGTGCCACATGTCTTTTTTTATTGGCGTATCAGTAACGCTCCAAAAGAAAAGGCTATATATAGCCTTTTCTAAAATTAAAAAAAATTATGTTAGTTATTTTTTTTTAATTTAATACATTTTATTGAAAACAAAATGCTATGCAATGGCTTTGCCGCGGCAGTTCTCGAGTGCCACATGTCTTTTTTTATTGGCGTATCAGTAACGCTCCAAAAGAAAAGGCTATAGCCTTTTCTAAAATTAAAAAAAATTATGTTATTTATTTTTTTTTTAATTTAATACATTTTATTGAAAACAAAATGCTATGCAATGGCTTTGCCGCGGCAGTTCTCGAGTGCCACATGTCTTTTTTTATTGGCGTATCAGTAACGCTCCAAAAGAAAAGGCCATAGCCTTTTCTAAAATTAAAAAAAATTATGTTAGTTATTTTTTTTTTAATTTAATACATTTTATTGAAAACAAAATGCTATGCAATGGCTTTGCCGCGGCAGTTCTCGAGTGCCACATGTCTTTTTTTATTGGCGTATCAGTAACGCTCCAAAAGAAAAGGCCATAGCCTTTTCTAAAATTAAAAAAAATTATGTTAGTTATTTTTTTTTTAATTTAATACATTTTATTGAAAACAAAATGCTATGCAATGGCTTTGCCGCGGCAGTTCTCGAGTGCCACATGTCTTTTTTTATTGGCGTATCAGTAACGCTCCAAAAGAAAAGGCTATAGCCTTTTCTAAAATTAAAAAAAATTATGTTAGTTATTTTTTTTTAATTTAATACATTTTATTGAAAACAAAATGCTATGCAATGGCTTTGCCGCGGCAGTTCTCGAGTGCCACATGTCTTTTTTTATTGGCGTATCAGTAACGCTCCAAAAGAAAAGGCTATAGCCTTTTCTAAAATTAAAAAAAATTATGTTATTTATTTTTTTTTTAATTTAATACATTTTATTGAAAACAAAATGCTATGCAATGGCTTTGCCGCGGCAGTTCTCGAGTGCCACATGTCTTTTTTTATTGGCGTATCAGTAACGCTCCAAAAGAAAAGGCCATAGCCTTTTCTAAAATTAAAAAAAATTATGTTAGTTATTTTTTTTTTAATTTAATACATTTTATTGAAAACAAAATGCTATGCAATGGCTTTGCCGCGGCAGTTCTCGAGTGCCACATGTCTTTTTTTATTGGCGTATCAGTAACGCTCCAAAAGAAAAGGCCATAGCCTTTTCTAAAATTAAAAAAAATTATGTTAGTTATTTTTTTTTTAATTTAATACATTTTATTGAAAACAAAATGCTATGCAATGGCTTTGCCGCGGCAGTTCTCGAGTGCCACATGTCTTTTTTTATTGGCGTATCAGTAACGCTCCAAAAGAAAAGGCTATAGCCTTTTCTAAAATTAAAAAAAATTATGTTAGTTATTTTTTTTTTAATTTAATACATTTTATTGAAAACAAAATGCTATGAAATAGCTTTGCCGCAGCAGTTCTCGAGTGCCACATGTCTTTTTTTATTGGCGTATCAGTAACGCTCCAAAAGAAAAGGCCATAGCCTTTTCTAAAATTAAAAAAAATTATGTTAGTTATTTTTTTTTTAATTTAATACATTTTATTGAAAACAAAATGCTATGCAATGGCTTTGCCGCGGCAGTTCTCGAGTGCCACATGTCTTTTTTTATTGGCGTATCAGTAACGCTCCAAAAGAAAAGGCCATAGCCTTTTCTAAAATTAAAAAAAATTATGTTAGTTATTTTTTTTTTAATTTAATACATTTTATTGAAAACAAAATGCTATGCAATGGCTTTGCCGCGGCAGTTCTCGAGTGCCACATGTCTTTTTTTATTGGCGTATCAGTAACGCTCCAAAAGAAAAGGCTATAGCCTTTTCTAAAATTAAAAAAAATTATGTTAGTTATTTTTTTTTTAATTTAATACATTTTATTGAAAACAAAATGCTATGAAATAGCTTTGCCGCAGCAGTTCTCGAGTGCCACATGTCTTTTTTTATTGGCGTATCAGTAACGCTCCAAAAGAAAAGGCTATAGCCTTTTCTAAAATTAAAAAAAATTATGTTAGTTATTTTTTTTTAATATAATACATTTTATTGAAAACAAAATGCTATGAAATAGCTTTGCCGCGGCAGTTCTCGAGTGCCACATGTCTTTTTTTATTGGCGTATCAGTAACGCTCCAAAAGAAAAGGCTATAGCCTTTTCTAAAATTAAAAAAAATTATGTTATTTATTTTTTTTTTAATTTAATACATTTTATTGAAAACAAAATGCTATGCAATGGCTTTGCCGCGGCAGTTCTCGAGTGCCACATGTCTTTTTTTATTGGCGTATCAGTAACGCTCCAAAAGAAAAGGCCATAGCCTTTTCTAAAATTAAAAAAAATTATGTTAGTTATTTTTTTTTTAATTTAATACATTTTATTGAAAACAAAATGCTATGCAATGGCTTTGCCGCGGCAGTTCTCGAGTGCCACATGTCTTTTTTTATTGGCGTATCAGTAACGCTCCAAAAGAAAAGGCTATAATAGCCTTTTCTAAAATTAAAAAAAATTATGTTAGTTATTTTTTTTTTAATTTAATACATTTTATTGAAAACAGAATGCTATGAAATAGCTTTGCCGCGGCAGTTCTCGAGTGCCACATGTCTTTTTTTATTGGCGTATCAGTAACGCTCCAAAAGAAAAGGCTATATATAGCCTTTTCTAAAATTAAAAAAAATTATGTTAGTTATTTTTTTTTTAATTTAATACATTTTATTGAAAACAAAATGCTATGAAATAGCTTTGCCGCGGCAGTTCTCGAGTGCCACATGTCTTTTTTTATTGGCGTATCAGTAACGCTCCAAAAGAAAAGGCTATAGCCTTTTCTAAAATTAAAAAAAATTATGTCAGTTATTTTTTTTTTAATTTAATACATTTTATTGAAAACAAAATGCTATGAAATAGCTTTGCCGCGGCAGTTCTCGAGTGCCACATGTCTTTTTTTATTGGCGTATCAGTAACGCTCCAAGAGAAAAGGCTATAGCCTTTTCTAAAATTAAAAAAAATTATGTTAGTTATTTTTTTTTAATTTAATACATTTTATTGAAAACAAAATGCTATGAAATAGCTTTGCCGCGGCAGTTCTCGAGTGCCACATGTCTTTTTTTATTGGCGTATCAGTAACGCTCCAAAAGAAAAGGCTATAGCCTTTTCTAAAATTAAAAAAAATTATGTTAGTTATTTTTTTTTTAATTTAATACATTTTATTGAAAACAAAATGCTATGAAATAGCTTTGCCGCGGCAGTTCTCGAGTGCCACATGTCTTTTTTTATTGGCGTATCAGTAACGCTCCAAAAGAAAAGGCTATAGCCTTTTCTAAAATTAAAAAAAATTATGTTAGTTATTTTTTTTTTAATTTAATACATTTTATTGAAAACAAAATGCTATGAAATAGCTTTGCCGCGGCAGTTCTCGAGTGCCACATGTCTTTTTTTATTGGCGTATCAGTAACGCTCCAAAAGAAAAGGCTATAGCCTTTTCTAAAATTAAAAAAAATTATGTTAGTTATTTTTTTTTTTATTTAATACATTTTATTGAAAACAAAATGCTATGCAATGGCTTTGCCGCGGCAGTTCTCGAGTGCCACATGTCTTTTTTTATTGGCGTATCAGTAACGCTCCAAAAGAAAAGGCTATAGCCTTTTCTAAAATTAAAAAAAATTATGTTAGTTATTTTTTTTTAATTTAATACATTTTATTGAAAACAAAATGCTATGAAATAGCTTTGCCACGGCAGTTCTCGAGTGCCACAAGTCTTTTTTTATTGGCGTATCAGTAACGCTCCAAAAGAAAAGGCTATAGCCTTTTCTAAAATTAAAAAAAATTATGTTAGTTATTTTTTTTTAATTTAATACATTTTATTGAAAACAAAATGCTATGCAATGGCTTTGCCGCGGCAGTTCTCGAGTGCCACATGTCTTTTTTTATTGGCGTATCAGTAACGCTCCAAAAGAAAAGGCTATAGCCTTTTCTAAAATTAAAAAAAAAATATGTTAGTTATTTTTTTTTTAATTTAATACATTTTATTGAAAACAAAATGCTATGAAATAGCTTTGCCGCGGCAGTTCTCGAGTGCCACATGTCTTTTTTTATTGGCGTATCAGTAACGCTCCAAAAGAAAAGGCTATAATAGCCTTTTCTAAAATTAAAAAAAATTATGTTATTTATTTTTTTTTTAATTTAATACATTTTATTGAAAACAAAATGCTATGCAATGGCTTTGCCGCGGCAGTTCTCGAGTGCCACATGTCTTTTTTTATTGGCGTATCAGTAACGCTCCAAAAGAAAAGGCCATAGCCTTTTCTAAAATTAAAAAAAATTATGTTAGTTATTTTTTTTTTAATTTAATACATTTTATTGAAAACAAAATGCTATGCAATGGCTTTGCCGCGGCAGTTCTCGAGTGCCACATGTCTTTTTTTATTGGCGTATCAGTAACGCTCCAAAAGAAAAGGCTATAATAGCCTTTTCTAAAATTAAAAAAAATTATGTTAGTTATTTTTTTTTTAATTTAATACATTTTATTGAAAACAGAATGCTATGAAATAGCTTTGCCGCGGCAGTTCTCGAGTGCCACATGTCTTTTTTTATTGGCGTATCAGTAACGCTCCAAGAGAAAAGGCTATATAGCCTTTTCTAAAATTAAAAAAAATTATGTTAGTTATTTTTTTTTTAATTTAATACATTTTATTGAAAACAAAATGCTATGAAATAGCTTTGCCGCGGCAGTTCTCGAGTGCCACATGTCTTTTTTTATTGGCGTATCAGTAACGCTCCAAAAGAAAAGGCTATAGCCTTTTCTAAAATTAAAAAAAATTATGTTAGTTATTTTTTTTTTAATTTAATACATTTTATTGAAAACAAAATGCTATGCAATGGCTTTGCCGCGGCAGTTCTCGAGTGCCACATGTCTTTTTTTATTGGCGTATCAGTAACGCTCCAAAAGAAAAGGCTTATAGCCTTTTCTAAAATTAAAAAAAATTATGTTAGTTATTTTTTTTTAATTTAATACATTTTATTGAAAACAAAATGCTATGAAATAGCTTTGCCGCGGCAGTTCTCGAGTGCCACATGTCTTTTTTTATTGGCGTATCAGTAACGCTCCAAAAGAAAAGGCTATAGCCTTTTCTATTAATTAAAAAAAATTATGTTAGTTATTTTTTTTTAATTTAATACATTTTATTGAAAACAAAATGCTATGCAATGGCTTTGCCGCGGCAGTTCTCGAGTGCCACATATCTTTTTTTATTGGCGTATCAGTAACGCTCCAAAAGAAAAGGCTTATAGCCTTTTCTAAAATTAAAAAAAATTATGTTAGTTATTTTTTTTTTAATTTAATACATTTTATTGAAAACAAAATGCTATGAAATAGCTTTGCCGCGGCAGTTGTCGAGTGCCACATGTCTTTTTTTATTGGCGTATCAGTAACGCTCCAAAAGAAAAGGCTATAGCCTTTTCTAAAATTAAAAAAAATTATGTTAGTTATTTTTTTTTTTATTTAATACATTTTATTGAAAACAAAATGCTATGAAATAGCTTTGCCGCGGCAGTTCTCGAGTGCCACATGTCTTTTTTTATTGGCGTATCAGTAACGCTCCAAAAGAAAAGGCTATAGCCTTTTCTAAAATTAAAAAAAATTATGTTAGTTATTTTTTTTTTTATTTAATACATTTTATTGAAAACAAAATGCTATGAAATAGCTTTGCCGCGGCAGTTCTCGAGTGCCACATGTCTTTTTTTATTGGCGTATCAGTAACGCTCCAAAAGAAAAGGCTATATATAGCCTTTTCTAAAATTAAAAAAAATTATGTTAGTTATTTTTTTTTAATTTAATACATTTTATTGAAAACAAAATGCTATGCAATGGCTTTGCCGCGGCAGTTCTCGAGTGCCACATGTCTTTTTTTATTGGCGTATCAGTAACGCTCCAAAAGAAAAGGCTATTATAGCCTTTTCTAAAATTAAAAAAAATTATGTTAGTTATTTTTTTTTTAATTTAATACATTGTATTGAAAACAAAATGCTATGAAATAGCTTTGCCGCGGCAGTTCTCGAGTGCCACATGTCTTTTTTTATTGGCGTATCAGTAACGCTCCAAAAGAAAAGGCTATAGCCTTTTCTAAAATTAAAAAAAATTATGTTAGTTATTTTTTTTTAATTTAATACATTTTATTGAAAACAAAATGCTATGAAATAGCTTTGCCGCGGCAGTTCTCGAGTGCCACATGTCTTTTTTTATTGGCGTATCAGTAACGCTCCAAAAGAAAAGGCTATAGCCTTTTCTAAAATTAAAAAAAATTATGTTAGTTATTTTTTTTTAATTTAATACATTTTATTGAAAACAAAATGCTATGCAATTGCTTTGCCGCGGCAGTTCTCGAGTGCCACATGTCTTTTTTTATTGGCGTATCAGTAACGCTCCAAAAGAAAAGGCTATAGCCTTTTCTAAAATTAAAAAAAATTATGTTAGTTATTTTTTTTTTAATTTAATACATTTTATTGAAAACAAAATGCTTTGAAATAGCTTTGCCGCGGCAGTTCTCGAGTGCCACATGTCTTTTTTTATTGGCGTATCAGTAACGCTCCAAAAGAAAAGGCTATAGCCTTTTCTAAAATTAAAAAAAATTATGTTAGTTATTTTTTTTTAATTTAATACATTTTATTGAAAACAAAATGCTATGCAATGGCTTTGCCGCGGCAGTTCTCGAGTGCCACATGTCTTTTTTTATTGGCGTATCAGTAACGCTCCAAAAGAAAAGGCTATAATAGCCTTTTCTAAAATTAAAAAAAAATATGTTAGTTATTTTTTTTTAATTTAATACATTTTATCGAAAACAAAATGCTATGCAATGACTTTGCCGCGGCAGTTCTCGAGTGCCACATGTCTTTTTTTATTGGCGTATCAGTAACGCTCCAAAAGAAAAGGCTATAGCCTTTTCTAAAATTAAAAAAAAATTATGTTAGTTATTTTTTTTTAATTTAATACATTTTATTGAAAACAAAATGCTATGCAATGGCTTTGCCGCGGCAGTTCTCGAGTGCCACATGTCTTTTTTTATTGGCGTATCAGTAACGCTCCAAAAGAAAAGGCTATAGCCTTTTCTAAAATTAAAAAAAATTATGTTAGTTATTTTTTTTTAATTTAATACATTTTCTTGAAAACAAAATGCTACGCAATGGCTTTGCCGCGGCAGTTCTCGAGTGCCACATGTCTTTTTTTATTGGCGTATCAGTAACGCTCCAAAAGAAAAGGCTATTATAGCCTTTTCTAAAATTAAAAAAAATTATGTTAGTTATTTTTTTTTTAATTTTATACATTTTATTGAAAACAAAATGCTATGCAATGGCTTTGCCGCGGCAGTTCTCGAGTGCCACATGTCTTTTTTTATTGGCGTATCAGTAACGCTCCAAAAGTAACGCTTCTAAAATTAAAAAAAATTATGTTAGTTATTTTTTTTTTAATTTAATACATTTTATTGAAAACAAAATGCTTTGAAATAGCTTTGCCGCGGCAGTTCTCGAGTGCCACATGTCTTTTTTTATTGGCGTATCAGTAACGCTCCAAAAGAAAAGGCTATATATAGCCTTTTCTAAAATTAAAAAAAATTATGTTAGTTATTTTTTTTTAATTTAATACATTTTATTGAAAACAAAATGCTATGCAATGGCTTTGCCGCGGCAGTTCTCGAGTGCCACATGTCTTTTTTTATTGGCGTATCAGTAACGCTCCAAAAGAAAAGGCTATTATAGCCTTTTCTAAAATTAAAAAAAATTATGTTAGTTATTTTTTTTTTAATTTAATACATTGTATTGAAAACAAAATGCTATGAAATAGCTTTGCCGCGGCAGTTCTCGAGTGCCACATGTCTTTTTTTATTGGCGTATCAGTAACGCTCCAAAAGAAAAGGCTATAGCCTTTTCTAAAATTAAAAAAAATTATGTTAGTTATTTTTTTTTAATTTAATACATTTTATTGAAAACAAAATGCTATGAAATAGCTTTGCCGCGGCAGTTCTCGAGTGCCACATGTCTTTTTTTATTGGCGTATCAGTAACGCTCCAAAAGAAAAGGCTATAGCCTTTTCTAAAATTAAAAAAAATTATGTTAGTTATTTTTTTTTTAATTTAATACATTTTATTGAAAACAAAATGCTATGAAATAGCTTTGCCGCGGCAGTTCTCGAGTGCCACATGTCTTTTTTTATTGGCGTATCAGTAACGCTCCAAAAGAAAAGGCTATAGCCTTTTCTAAAATTAAAAAAAATTATGTTAGTTATTTTTTTTTTTATTTAATACATTTTATTGAAAACAAAATGCTATGCAATGGCTTTGCCGCGGCAGTTCTCGAGTGCCACATGTCTTTTTTTATTGGCGTATCAGTAACGCTCCAAAAGAAAAGGCTATAGCCTTTTCTAAAATTAAAAAAAATTATGTTAGTTATTTTTTTTTAATTTAATACATTTTATTGAAAACAAAATGCTATGAAATAGCTTTGCCACGGCAGTTCTCGAGTGCCACAAGTCTTTTTTTATTGGCGTATCAGTAACGCTCCAAAAGAAAAGGCTATAGCCTTTTCTAAAATTAAAAAAAATTATGTTAGTTATTTTTTTTTAATTTAATACATTTTATTGAAAACAAAATGCTATGCAATGGCTTTGCCGCGGCAGTTCTCGAGTGCCACATGTCTTTTTTTATTGGCGTATCAGTAACGCTCCAAAAGAAAAGGCTATAGCCTTTTCTAAAATTAAAAAAAAAATATGTTAGTTATTTTTTTTTTAATTTAATACATTTTATTGAAAACAAAATGCTATGAAATAGCTTTGCCGCGGCAGTTCTCGAGTGCCACATGTCTTTTTTTATTGGCGTATCAGTAACGCTCCAAAAGAAAAGGCTATAATAGCCTTTTCTAAAATTAAAAAAAATTATGTTATTTATTTTTTTTTTAATTTAATACATTTTATTGAAAACAAAATGCTATGCAATGGCTTTGCCGCGGCAGTTCTCGAGTGCCACATGTCTTTTTTTATTGGCGTATCAGTAACGCTCCAAAAGAAAAGGCCATAGCCTTTTCTAAAATTAAAAAAAATTATGTTAGTTATTTTTTTTTTAATTTAATACATTTTATTGAAAACAAAATGCTATGCAATGGCTTTGCCGCGGCAGTTCTCGAGTGCCACATGTCTTTTTTTATTGGCGTATCAGTAACGCTCCAAAAGAAAAGGCTATAATAGCCTTTTCTAAAATTAAAAAAAATTATGTTAGTTATTTTTTTTTTAATTTAATACATTTTATTGAAAACAGAATGCTATGAAATAGCTTTGCCGCGGCAGTTCTCGAGTGCCACATGTCTTTTTTTATTGGCGTATCAGTAACGCTCCAAGAGAAAAGGCTATATAGCCTTTTCTAAAATTAAAAAAAATTATGTTAGTTATTTTTTTTTTAATTTAATACATTTTATTGAAAACAAAATGCTATGAAATAGCTTTGCCGCGGCAGTTCTCGAGTGCCACATGTCTTTTTTTATTGGCGTATCAGTAACGCTCCAAAAGAAAAGGCTATAGCCTTTTCTAAAATTAAAAAAAATTATGTTAGTTATTTTTTTTTTAATTTAATACATTTTATTGAAAACAAAATGCTATGCAATGGCTTTGCCGCGGCAGTTCTCGAGTGCCACATGTCTTTTTTTATTGGCGTATCAGTAACGCTCCAAAAGAAAAGGCTTATAGCCTTTTCTAAAATTAAAAAAAATTATGTTAGTTATTTTTTTTTAATTTAATACATTTTATTGAAAACAAAATGCTATGAAATAGCTTTGCCGCGGCAGTTCTCGAGTGCCACATGTCTTTTTTTATTGGCGTATCAGTAACGCTCCAAAAGAAAAGGCTATAGCCTTTTCTATTAATTAAAAAAAATTATGTTAGTTATTTTTTTTTAATTTAATACATTTTATTGAAAACAAAATGCTATGCAATGGCTTTGCCGCGGCAGTTCTCGAGTGCCACATATCTTTTTTTATTGGCGTATCAGTAACGCTCCAAAAGAAAAGGCTTATAGCCTTTTCTAAAATTAAAAAAAATTATGTTAGTTATTTTTTTTTTAATTTAATACATTTTATTGAAAACAAAATGCTATGAAATAGCTTTGCCGCGGCAGTTGTCGAGTGCCACATGTCTTTTTTTATTGGCGTATCAGTAACGCTCCAAAAGAAAAGGCTATAGCCTTTTCTAAAATTAAAAAAAATTATGTTAGTTATTTTTTTTTTTATTTAATACATTTTATTGAAAACAAAATGCTATGAAATAGCTTTGCCGCGGCAGTTCTCGAGTGCCACATGTCTTTTTTTATTGGCGTATCAGTAACGCTCCAAAAGAAAAGGCTATAGCCTTTTCTAAAATTAAAAAAAATTATGTTAGTTATTTTTTTTTTTATTTAATACATTTTATTGAAAACAAAATGCTATGAAATAGCTTTGCCGCGGCAGTTCTCGAGTGCCACATGTCTTTTTTTATTGGCGTATCAGTAACGCTCCAAAAGAAAAGGCTATATATAGCCTTTTCTAAAATTAAAAAAAATTATGTTAGTTATTTTTTTTTAATTTAATACATTTTATTGAAAACAAAATGCTATGCAATGGCTTTGCCGCGGCAGTTCTCGAGTGCCACATGTCTTTTTTTATTGGCGTATCAGTAACGCTCCAAAAGAAAAGGCTATTATAGCCTTTTCTAAAATTAAAAAAAATTATGTTAGTTATTTTTTTTTTAATTTAATACATTGTATTGAAAACAAAATGCTATGAAATAGCTTTGCCGCGGCAGTTCTCGAGTGCCACATGTCTTTTTTTATTGGCGTATCAGTAACGCTCCAAAAGAAAAGGCTATAGCCTTTTCTAAAATTAAAAAAAATTATGTTAGTTATTTTTTTTTAATTTAATACATTTTATTGAAAACAAAATGCTATGAAATAGCTTTGCCGCGGCAGTTCTCGAGTGCCACATGTCTTTTTTTATTGGCGTATCAGTAACGCTCCAAAAGAAAAGGCTATAGCCTTTTCTAAAATTAAAAAAAATTATGTTAGTTATTTTTTTTTAATTTAATACATTTTATTGAAAACAAAATGCTATGCAATTGCTTTGCCGCGGCAGTTCTCGAGTGCCACATGTCTTTTTTTATTGGCGTATCAGTAACGCTCCAAAAGAAAAGGCTATAGCCTTTTCTAAAATTAAAAAAAATTATGTTAGTTATTTTTTTTTTAATTTAATACATTTTATTGAAAACAAAATGCTTTGAAATAGCTTTGCCGCGGCAGTTCTCGAGTGCCACATGTCTTTTTTTATTGGCGTATCAGTAACGCTCCAAAAGAAAAGGCTATAGCCTTTTCTAAAATTAAAAAAAATTATGTTAGTTATTTTTTTTTAATTTAATACATTTTATTGAAAACAAAATGCTATGCAATGGCTTTGCCGCGGCAGTTCTCGAGTGCCACATGTCTTTTTTTATTGGCGTATCAGTAACGCTCCAAAAGAAAAGGCTATAATAGCCTTTTCTAAAATTAAAAAAAAATATGTTAGTTATTTTTTTTTAATTTAATACATTTTATCGAAAACAAAATGCTATGCAATGACTTTGCCGCGGCAGTTCTCGAGTGCCACATGTCTTTTTTTATTGGCGTATCAGTAACGCTCCAAAAGAAAAGGCTATAGCCTTTTCTAAAATTAAAAAAAAATTATGTTAGTTATTTTTTTTTAATTTAATACATTTTATTGAAAACAAAATGCTATGCAATGGCTTTGCCGCGGCAGTTCTCGAGTGCCACATGTCTTTTTTTATTGGCGTATCAGTAACGCTCCAAAAGAAAAGGCTATAGCCTTTTCTAAAATTAAAAAAAATTATGTTAGTTATTTTTTTTTAATTTAATACATTTTCTTGAAAACAAAATGCTACGCAATGGCTTTGCCGCGGCAGTTCTCGAGTGCCACATGTCTTTTTTTATTGGCGTATCAGTAACGCTCCAAAAGAAAAGGCTATTATAGCCTTTTCTAAAATTAAAAAAAATTATGTTAGTTATTTTTTTTTTAATTTTATACATTTTATTGAAAACAAAATGCTATGCAATGGCTTTGCCGCGGCAGTTCTCGAGTGCCACATGTCTTTTTTTATTGGCGTATCAGTAACGCTCCAAAAGTAACGCTTCTAAAATTAAAAAAAATTATGTTAGTTATTTTTTTTTTAATTTAATACATTTTATTGAAAACAAAATGCTTTGAAATAGCTTTGCCGCGGCAGTTCTCGAGTGCCACATGTCTTTTTTTATTGGCGTATCAGTAACGCTCCAAAAGAAAAGGCTATAGCCTTTTCTAAAATTAAAAAAAATTATGTTAGTTATTTTTTTTTAATTTAATACATTTTATTGAAAACAAAATGCTATGCAATGGCTTTGCCGCGGCAGTTCTCGAGTGCCACATGTCTTTTTTTATTGGCGTATCAGTAACGCTCCAAAAGAAAAGGCTATAATAGCCTTTTCTAAAATTAAAAAAAAATATGTTAGTTATTTTTTTTTAATTTAATACATTTTATCGAAAACAAAATGCTATGCAATGACTTTGCCGCGGCAGTTCTCGAGTGCCACATGTCTTTTTTTATTGGCGTATCAGTAACGCTCCAAAAGAAAAGGCTATAGCCTTTTCTAAAATTAAAAAAAAATTATGTTAGTTATTTTTTTTTAATTTAATACATTTTATTGAAAACAAAATGCTATGCAATGGCTTTGCCGCGGCAGTTCTCGAGTGCCACATGTCTTTTTTTATTGGCGTATCAGTAACGCTCCAAAAGAAAAGGCTATAGCCTTTTCTAAAATTAAAAAAAATTATGTTAGTTATTTTTTTTTAATTTAATACATTTTCTTGAAAACAAAATGCTATGCAATGGCTTTGCCGCGGCAGTTCTCGAGTGCCACATGTCTTTTTTTATTGGCGTATCAGTAACGCTCCAAAAGAAAAGGCTATTATAGCCTTTTCTAAAATTAAAAAAAATTATGTTAGTTATTTTTTTTTTAATTTTATACATTTTATTGAAAACAAAATGCTATGCAATGGCTTTGCCGCGGCAGTTCTCGAGTGCCACATGTCTTTTTTTATTGGCGTATCAGTAACGCTCCAAAAGTAACGCTTCTAAAATTAAAAAAAATTATGTTAGTTATTTTTTTTTAATTTAATACATTTTATTGAAAACAAAATGCTATGCAATGGCTTTGCCGCGGCAGTTCTCGAGTGCCACATGTCTTTTTTTATTGGCGTATCAGTAACGCTCCAAAAGAAAAGGCTATAGCCTTTTCTAAAATTAAAAAAAATTATGTTAGTTATTTTTTTTTTAATTTAATACATTTTATTGAAAACAAAATGCTATGAAATAGCTTTGCCGCGGCAGTTCTCGAGTGCCACATGTCTTTTTTTATTGGCGTATCAAGAACGCTCCAAAAGAAAAGGCTATATATAGCCTTTTCTAAAATTAAAAAAAATTATGTTAGTTATTTTTTTTTAATTTAATACATTTTATTGAAAACAAAATGCTATGAAATAGCTTTGCCGCGGCAGTTCTCGAGTGCCACATGTCTTTTTTTATTGGCGTATCAGTAACGCTCCAAAAGAAAAGGCTATAGCCTTTTCTAAAATTAAAAAAAATTATGTTAGTTATTTTTTTTTTAATTTAATACATTTTATTGAAAACAAAATGCTATGAAATAGCTTTGCCGCGGCAGTTCTCGAGTGCCACATGTCTTTTTTTATTGGCGTATCAGTAACGCTCCAAAAGAAAAGGCTATAGCCTTTTCTAAAATTAAAAAAAATTATGTTAGTTATTTTTTTTTTAATTTAATACATTTTATTGAAAACAAAATGCTATGAAATAGCTTTGCCGCGGCAGTTCTCGAGTGCCACATGTCTTTTTTTATTGGCGTATCAGTAACGCTCCAAAAGAAAAGGCTATAGACTTTTCTAAAATTAAAAAAAATTATGTTAGTTATTTTTTTTTTAATTTAATACATTTTATTGAAAACAAAATGCTATGAAATAGCTTTGCCGCGGCAGTTCTCGAGTGCCACATGTCTTTTTTTATTGGCGTATCAGTAACGCTCCAAAAGAAAAGGCTATAGCCTTTTCTAAAATTAAAAAAAATTATGTTAGTTATTTTTTTTTTAATTTAATACATTTTATTGAAAACAAAATGCTATGCAATGGCTTTGCCGCGGCAGTTCTCGAGTGCCACATGTCTTTTTTTATTGGCGTATCAGTAACGCTCCAAAAGAAAAGGCTATAGCCTTTTCTAAAATTAAAAAAAATTATGTTAGTTATTTTTTTTTAATTTAATACATTTTATTGAAAACAAAATGCTATGAAATAGCTTTGCCGCGGCAGTTCTCGAGTGCCACAAGTCTTTTTTTATTGGCGTATCAGTAACGCTCCAAAAGAAAAGGCTATAGCCTTTTCTAAAATTAAAAAAAATTATGTTAGTTATTTTTTTTTAATTTAATACATTTTATTGAAAACAAAATGCTATGCAATGGCTTTGCCGCGGCAGTTCTCGAGTGCCACATGTCTTTTTTTATTGGCGTATCAGTAACGCTCCAAAAGAAAAGGCTATAGCCTTTTCTAAAAGTAAAAAAAAAAATATGTTAGTTATTTTTTTTTTTAATTTAATACATTTTATTGAAAACAAAATGCTATGAAATAGCTTTGCCGCGGCAGTTCTCGAGTGCCACATGTCTTTTTTTATTGGCGTATCAGTAACGCTCCAAAAGAAAAGGCTATAATAGCCTTTTCTAAAATTAAAAAAAATTATGTTATTTATTTTTTTTTAATTTAATACATTTTATTGAAAACAAAATGCTATGCAATGGCTTTGCCGCGGCAGTTCTCGAGTGCCACATGTCTTTTTTTATTGGCGTATCAGTAACGCTCCAAAAGAAAAGGCCATAGCCTTTTCTAAAATTAAAAAAAATTATGTTAGTTATTTTTTTTTTAATTTAATACATTTTATTGAAAACAAAATGCTATGCAATGGCTTTGCCGCGGCAGTTCTCGAGTGCCACATGTCTTTTTTTATTGGCGTATCAGTAACGCTCCAAAAGAAAAGGCTATAATAGCCTTTTCTAAAATTAAAAAAAATTATGTTAGTTATTTTTTTTTTAATTTAATACATTTTATTGAAAACAGAATGCTATGAAATAGCTTTGCCGCGGCAGTTCTCGAGTGCCACATGTCTTTTTTTATTGGCGTATCAGTAACGCTCCAAAAGAAAAGGCTATAGCCTTTTCTAAAATTAAAAAAAATTATGTTAGTTATTTTTTTTTTAATTTAATACATTTTATTGAAAACAAAATGCTATGAAATAGCTTTGCCGCGGCAGTTCTCGAGTGCCACATGTCTTTTTTTATTGGCGTATCAGTAACGCTCCAAAAGAAAAGGCTATAGCCTATTCTAAAATTAAAAAAAATTATGTTAGTTATTTTTTTTTTAATTTAATACATTTTATTGAAAACAAAATGCTATGCAATGGCTTTGCCGCGGCAGTTCTCGAGTGCCACATGTCTTTTTTTATTGGCGTATCAGTAACGCTCCAAAAGAAAAGGCTTATAGCCTTTTCTAAAATTAAAAAAAATTATGTTAGTTAATTTTTTTTAATTTAATACATTTTATTGAAAACAAAATGCTATGAAATAGCTTTGCCGCGGCAGTTCTCGAGTGCCACATGTTTTTTTTATTGGCGTATCAGTAACGCTCCAAAAGAAAAGGCTATAGCCTTTTCTATTAATTAAAAAAAATTATGTTAGTTATTTTTTTTTAATTTAATACATTTTATTGAAAACAAAATGCTATGCAATGGCTTTGCCGCGGCAGTTCTCGAGTGCCACATATCTTTTTTTATTGGCGTATCAGTAACGCTCCAAAAGAAAAGGCTTATAGCCTTTTCTAAAATTAAAAAAAATTATGTTAGTTATTTTTTTTTTAATTTAATACATTTTATTGAAAACAAAATGCTATGAAATAGCTTTGCCGGGCAGTTCTCGAGTGCCACATGTCTTTTTTTATTGGCGTATCAGTAACGCTCCAAAAGAAAAGGCTATAGCCTTTTCTAAAATTAAAAAAAATTATGTTAGTTATTTTTTTTTTAATTTAATACATTTTATTGAAAACAAAATGCTATGCAATGGCTTTGCCGCGGCAGTTGTCGAGTGCCACATGTCTTTTTTTATTGGCGTATCAGTAACGCTCCAAAAGAAAAGGCTATAGCCTTTTCTAAAATTAAAAAAAATTATGTTAGTTATTTTTTTTTATTTAATACATTTTATTGAAAACAAAATGCTATGAAATAGCTTTGCCGCGGCAGTTCTCGAGTACCACATGCCTTTTTTTATGGGCGTATCAGTAACGCTCCAAAAGAAAAGGCTATTATAGCCTTTTCTAAAATTAAAAAAAATTATGTTAGTTATTTTTTTTTAATTTAATACATTTTATTGAAAACAAAATGCTATGAAATAGCTTTGCCGCGGCAGTTCTCGAGTGCCACATGTCTTTTTTTATTGGCGTATCAGTAACGCTCCAAAAGAAAAGGCTATAATAGCCTTTTCTAAAATTAAAAAAAATTATGTTATTTATTTTTTTTTTAATTTAATACATTTTATTGAAAACAAAATGCTATGCAATGGCTTTGCCGCGGCAGTTCTCGAGTGCCACATGTCTTTTTTTATTGGCGTATCAGTAACGCTCCAAAAGAAAAGGCCATAGCCTTTTCTAAAATTAAAAAAAATTATGTTAGTTATTTTTTTTTTAATTTAATACATTTTATTGAAAACAAAATGCTATGCAATGGCTTTGCCGCGGCAGTTCTCGAGTGCCACATGTCTTTTTTTATTGGCGTATCAGTAACGCTCCAAAAGAAAAGGCTATAATAGCCTTTTCTAAAATTAAAAAAAATTATGTTAGTTATTTTTTTTTAATTTAATACATTTTATTGAAAACAGAATGCTATGAAATAGCTTTGCCGCGGCAGTTCTCGAGTGCCACATGTCTTTTTTTATTGGCGTATCAGTAACGCTCCAAAAGAAAAGGCTATAGCCTTTTCTAAAATTAAAAAAAATTATGTTAGTTATTTTTTTTTAATTTAATACATTTTATTGAAAACAAAATGCTATGCAATGGCTTTGCCGCGGCAGTTCTCGAGTGCCACATGTCTTTTTTTATTGGCGTATCAGTAACGCTCCAAAAGAAAAGGCTATAATAGCCTTTTCTAAAATTAAAAAAAAATATGTTAGTTATTTTTTTTTAATTTAATACATTTTATCGAAAACAAAATGCTATGCAATGACTTTGCCGCGGCAGTTCTCGAGTGCCACATGTCTTTTTTTATTGGCGTATCAGTAACGCTCCAAAAGAAAAGGCTATAGCCTTTTCTAAAATTAAAAAAAAATTATGTTAGTTATTTTTTTTTAATTTAATACATTTTATTGAAAACAAAATGCTATGCAATGGCTTTGCCGCGGCAGTTCTCGAGTGCCACATGTCTTTTTTTATTGGCGTATCAGTAACGCTCCAAAAGAAAAGGCTATAGCCTTTTCTAAAATTAAAAAAAATTATGTTAGTTATTTTTTTTTAATTTAATACATTTTCTTGAAAACAAAATGCTATGCAATGGCTTTGCCGCGGCAGTTCTCGAGTGCCACATGTCTTTTTTTATTGGCGTATCAGTAACGCTCCAAAAGAAAAGGCTATTATAGCCTTTTCTAAAATTAAAAAAAATTATGTTAGTTATTTTTTTTTTAATTTTATACATTTTATTGAAAACAAAATGCTATGCAATGGCTTTGCCGCGGCAGTTCTCGAGTGCCACATGTCTTTTTTTATTGGCGTATCAGTAACGCTCCAAAAGTAACGCTTCTAAAATTAAAAAAAATTATGTTAGTTATTTTTTTTTTTAATTTAATACATTTTATTGAAAACAAAATGCTATGCAATGGCTTTGCCGCGGCAGTTCTCGAGTGCCACATGTCTTTTTTTATTGGCGTATCAGTAACGCTCCAAAAGTAACGCTTCTAAAATTAAAAAAAATTATGTTAGTTATTTTTTTTTTAATTTAATACATTTTATTGAAAACAAAATGCTATGAAATAGCTTTGCCGCGGCAGTTCTCGAGTGCCACATGTCTTTTTTTATTGGCGTATCAAGAACGCTCCAAAATAAAAGGCTATAGCCTTTTCTAAAATTAAAAAAAATTATGTTAGTTATTTTTTTTTAATTTAATACATTTTATTGAAAACAAAATGCTATGCAATGGCTTTGCCGCGGCAGTTCTCGAGTGCCACATGTCTTTTTTTATTGGCGTATCAGTAACGCTCCAAAAGAAAAGGCTATAGCCTTTTCTATTAATTAAAAAAAATTATGTTAGTTATTTTTTTTTAATTTAATACATTTTATTGAAAACAAAATGCTATGCAATGGCTTTGCCGCGGCAGTTCTCGAGTGCCACATATCTTTTTTTATTGGCGTATCAGTAACGCTCCAAAAGAAAAGGCTTATAGCCTTTTCTAAAATTAAAAAAAATTATGTTAGTTATTTTTTTTTTAATTTAATACATTTTATTGAAAACAAAATGCTATGAAATAGCTTTGCCGGGCAGTTCTCGAGTGCCACATGTCTTTTTTTATTGGCGTATCAGTAACGCTCCAAAAGAAAAGGCTATAGCCTTTTCTAAAATTAAAAAAAATTATGTTAGTTATTTTTTTTTAATTTAATACATTTTATTGAAAACAAAATGCTATGCAATGGCTTTGCCGCGGCAGTTGTCGAGTGCCACATGTCTTTTTTTATTGGCGTATCAGTAACGCTCCAAAAGAAAAGGCTATAGCCTTTTCTAAAATTAAAAAAAATTATGTTAGTTATTTTTTTTTTTATTTAATACATTTTATTGAAAACAAAATGCTATGAAATAGCTTTGCCGCGGCAGTTCTCGAGTACCACATGCCTTTTTTTATGGGCGTATCAGTAACGCTCCAAAAGAAAAGGCTATTATAGCCTTTTCTAAAATTAAAAAAAATTATGTTAGTTATTTTTTTTTAATTTAATACATTTTATTGAAAACAAAATGCTATGAAATAGCTTTGCCGCGGCAGTTCTCGAGTGCCACATGTCTTTTTTTATTGGCGTATCAGTAACGCTCCAAAAGAAAAGGCTATAATAGCCTTTTCTAAAATTAAAAAAAATTATGTTATTTATTTTTTTTTTAATTTAATACATTTTATTGAAAACAAAATGCTATGCAATGGCTTTGCCGCGGCAGTTCTCGAGTGCCACATGTCTTTTTTTATTGGCGTATCAGTAACGCTCCAAAAGAAAAGGCCATAGCCTTTTCTAAAATTAAAAAAAATTATGTTAGTTATTTTTTTTTTAATTTAATACATTTTATTGAAAACAAAATGCTATGCAATGGCTTTGCCGCGGCAGTTCTCGAGTGCCACATGTCTTTTTTTATTGGCGTATCAGTAACGCTCCAAAAGAAAAGGCTATAATAGCCTTTTCTAAAATTAAAAAAAATTATGTTAGTTATTTTTTTTTAATTTAATACATTTTATTGAAAACAGAATGCTATGAAATAGCTTTGCCGCGGCAGTTCTCGAGTGCCACATGTCTTTTTTTATTGGCGTATCAGTAACGCTCCAAAAGAAAAGGCTATAGCCTTTTCTAAAATTAAAAAAAATTATGTTAGTTATTTTTTTTTAATTTAATACATTTTATTGAAAACAAAATGCTATGCAATGGCTTTGCCGCGGCAGTTCTCGAGTGCCACATGTCTTTTTTTATTGGCGTATCAGTAACGCTCCAAAAGAAAAGGCTATAATAGCCTTTTCTAAAATTAAAAAAAAATATGTTAGTTATTTTTTTTTAATTTAATACATTTTATCGAAAACAAAATGCTATGCAATGACTTTGCCGCGGCAGTTCTTGAGTGCCACATGTCTTTTTTTATTGGCGTATCAGTAACGCTCCAAAAGAAAAGGCTATAGCCTTTTCTAAAATTAAAAAAAAATTATGTTAGTTATTTTTTTTTAATTTAATACATTTTATTGAAAACAAAATGCTATGCAATGGCTTTGCCGCGGCAGTTCTCGAGTGCCACATGTCTTTTTTTATTGGCGTATCAGTAACGCTCCAAAAGAAAAGGCTATAATAGCCTTTTCTAAAATTAAAAAAAAATATGTTAGTTATTTTTTTTTAATTTAATACATTTTATCGAAAACAAAATGCTATGCAATGACTTTGCCGCGGCAGTTCTCGAGTACCACATGCCTTTTTTTATGGGCGTATCAGTAACGCTCCAAAAGAAAAGGCTATTATAGCCTTTTCTAAAATTAAAAAAAATTATGTTAGTTATTTTTTTTTAATTTAATACATTTTATTGAAAACAAAATGCTATGCAATGGCTTTGCCGCGGCAGTTCTCGAGTGCCACATGTCTTTTTTTATTGGCGTATCAGTAACGCTCCAAAAGTAACGCTTCTAAAATTAAAAAAAATTATGTTAGTTATTTTTTTTTTAATTTAATACATTTTATTGAAAACAAAATGCTATGCAATGGCTTTGCCGCGGCAGTTCTCGAGTGCCACATGTCTTTTTTTATTGGCGTATCAGTAACGCTCCAAAAGTAACGCTTCTAAAATTAAAAAAAATTATGTTAGTTATTTTTTTTTTAATTTAATACATTTTATTGAAAACAAAATGCTATGAAATAGCTTTGCCGCGGCAGTTCTCGAGTGCCACATGTCTTTTTTTATTGGCGTATCAAGAACGCTCCAAAATAAAAGGCTATAGCCTTTTCTAAAATTAAAAAAAATTATGTTAGTTATTTTTTTTTAATTTAATACATTTTATTGAAAACAAAATGCTATGCAATGGCTTTGCCGCGGCAGTTCTCGAGTGCCACATGTCTTTTTTTATTGGCGTATCAGTAACGCTCCAAAAGAAAAGGCTATAGCCTTTTCTAAAATTAAAAAAAAATTATGTTAGTTATTTTTTTTTAATTTAATACATTTTATTGAAAACAAAATGCTATGCAATGGCTTTGCCGCGGCAGTTCTCGAGTGCCACATGTCTTTTTTTATTGGCGTATCAGTAACGCTCCAAAAGAAAAGGCTATTATAGCCTTTTCTAAAATTAAAAAAAATTATGTTAGTTATTTTTTTTTTAATTTAATACATTTTATTGAAAACAAAATGCTATGCAATGGCTTTGCCGCGGCAGTTCTCGAGTGCCACATGTCTTTTTTTATTGGAGTATCAGTAACGCTCCAAAAGAAAAGGCCTTTTCTAAAATTAAAAAAAATTATGTTAGTTATTTTTTTTTAATTTAATACATTTTATTGAAAACAAAATGCTATGCAATGGCTTTGCCGCGGCAGTTCTCGAGTGCCACATGTCTTTTTTTATTGGCGTATCAGTAACGCTCCAAAAGAAAAGGCTATTATAGCCTTTTCTAAAATTAAAAAAAATTATGTTAGTTATTTTTTTTTTAATTTAATACATTTTATTGAAAACAAAATGCTATGCAATGGCTTTGCCGCGGCAGTTCTCGAGTGCCACATGTCTTTTTTTATTGGCGTATCAGTAACGCTCCAAAAGAAAAGGCTATAGCCTTTTCTAAAATTAAAAAAAATTATGTTAGTTATTTTTTTTTAATTTAATACATTTTATTGAAAACAAAATGCTATGCAATGGCTTTGCCGCGGCAGTTCTCGAGTGCCACATGTCTTTTTTTATTGGCGTATCAGTAACGCTCCAAAAGAAAAGGCTATTATAGCCTTTTCTAAAATTAAAAAAAATTATGTTAGTTATTTTTTTTTTAATTTAATACATTTTATTGAAAACAAAATGCTATGCAATGGCTTTGCCGCGGCAGTTCTCGAGTGCCACATGTCTTTTTTTATTGGCGTATCAGTAACGCTCCAAAAGAAAAGGCTATAGCCTTTTCTAAAATTAAAAAAAATTATGTTAGTTATTTTTTTTTAATTTAATACATTTTATTGAAAACAAAATGCTATGCAATGGCTTTGCCGCGGCAGTTCTCGAGTGCCACATGTCTTTTTTTATTGGCGTATCAGTAACGCTCCAAAAGAAAAGGCTATAGCCTTTTCTATTAATTAAAAAAAATTATGTTAGTTATTTTTTTTTAATTTAATACATTTTATTGAAAACAAAATGCTATGCAATGGCTTTGCCGCGGCAGTTCTCGAGTGCCACATATCTTTTTTTATTGGCGTATCAGTAACGCTCCAAAAGAAAAGGCTTATAGCCTTTTCTAAAATTAAAAAAAATTATGTTAGTTATTTTTTTTTTAATTTAATACATTTTATTGAAAACAAAATGCTATGAAATAGCTTTGCCGGGCAGTTCTCGAGTGCCACATGTCTTTTTTTATTGGCGTATCAGTAACGCTCCAAAAGAAAAGGCTATAGCCTTTTCTAAAATTAAAAAAAATTATGTTAGTTATTTTTTTTTAATTTAATACATTTTATTGAAAACAAAATGCTATGCAATGGCTTTGCCGCGGCAGTTGTCGAGTGCCACATGTCTTTTTTTATTGGCGTATCAGTAACGCTCCAAAAGAAAAGGCTATAGCCTTTTCTAAAATTAAAAAAAATTATGTTAGTTATTTTTTTTTTATTTAATACATTTTATTGAAAACAAAATGCTATGAAATAGCTTTGCCGCGGCAGTTCTCGAGTACCACATGCCTTTTTTTATGGGCGTATCAGTAACGCTCCAAAAGAAAAGGCTATTATAGCCTTTTCTAAAATTAAAAAAAATTATGTTAGTTATTTTTTTTTAATTTAATACATTTTATTGAAAACAAAATGCTATGAAATAGCTTTGCCGCGGCAGTTCTCGAGTGCCACATGTCTTTTTTTATTGGCGTATCAGTAACGCTCCAAAAGAAAAGGCTATAATAGCCTTTTCTAAAATTAAAAAAAATTATGTTATTTATTTTTTTTTTAATTTAATACATTTTATTGAAAACAAAATGCTATGCAATGGCTTTGCCGCGGCAGTTCTCGAGTGCCACATGTCTTTTTTTATTGGCGTATCAGTAACGCTCCAAAAGAAAAGGCCATAGCCTTTTCTAAAATTAAAAAAAATTATGTTAGTTATTTTTTTTTTAATTTAATACATTTTATTGAAAACAAAATGCTATGCAATGGCTTTGCCGCGGCAGTTCTCGAGTGCCACATGTCTTTTTTTATTGGCGTATCAGTAACGCTCCAAAAGAAAAGGCTATAATAGCCTTTTCTAAAATTAAAAAAAATTATGTTAGTTATTTTTTTTTAATTTAATACATTTTATTGAAAACAGAATGCTATGAAATAGCTTTGCCGCGGCAGTTCTCGAGTGCCACATGTCTTTTTTTATTGGCGTATCAGTAACGCTCCAAAAGAAAAGGCTATAGCCTTTTCTAAAATTAAAAAAAATTATGTTAGTTATTTTTTTTTAATTTAATACATTTTATTGAAAACAAAATGCTATGCAATGGCTTTGCCGCGGCAGTTCTCGAGTGCCACATGTCTTTTTTTATTGGCGTATCAGTAACGCTCCAAAAGAAAAGGCTATAATAGCCTTTTCTAAAATTAAAAAAAAATATGTTAGTTATTTTTTTTTAATTTAAAACATTTTATCGAAAACAAAATGCTATGCAATGACTTTGCCGCGGCAGTTCTCGAGTGCCACATGTCTTTTTTTATTGGCGTATCAGTAACGCTCCAAAAGAAAAGGCTATAGCCTTTTCTAAAATTAAAAAAAAATTATGTTAGTTATTTTTTTTTAATTTAATACATTTTATTGAAAACAAAATGCTATGCAATGGCTTTGCCGCGGCAGTTCTCGAGTGCCACATGTCTTTTTTTATTGGCGTATCAGTAACGCTCCAAAAGAAAAGGCTATAGCCTTTTCTAAAATTAAAAAAAATTATGTTAGTTATTTTTTTTTAATTTAATACATTTTCTTGAAAACAAAATGCTATGCAATGGCTTTGCCGCGGCAGTTCTCGAGTGCCACATGTCTTTTTTTATTGGCGTATCAGTAACGCTCCAAAAGTAACGCTTCTAAAATTAAAAAAAATTATGTTAGTTATTTTTTTTTAATTTAATACATTTTATTGAAAACAAAATGCTATGCAATGGCTTTGCCGCGGCAGTTCTCGAGTGCCACATGTCTTTTTTTATTGGCGTATCAGTAACGCTCCAAAAGAAAAGGCTATAGCCTTTTCTAAAATTAAAAAAAAATTATGTTAGTTATTTTTTTTTAATTTAATACATTTTATTGAAAACAAAATGCTATGCAATGGCTTTGCCGCGGCAGTTCTCGAGTGCCACATGTCTTTTTTTATTGGCGTATCAGTAACGCTCCAAAAGTAACGCTTCTAAAATTAAAAAAAATTATGTTAGTTATTTTTTTTTTAATTTAATACATTTTATTGAAAACAAAATGCTATGCAATGGCTTTGCCGCGGCAGTTCTCGAGTGCCACATGTCTTTTTTTATTGGCGTATCAGTAACGCTCCAAAAGTAACGCTTCTAAAATTAAAAAAAATTATGTTAGTTATTTTTTTTTTAATTTAATACATTTTATTGAAAACAAAATGCTATGAAATAGCTTTGCCGCGGCAGTTCTCGAGTGCCACATGTCTTTTTTTATTGGCGTATCAAGAACGCTCCAAAATAAAAGGCTATAGCCTTTTCTAAAATTAAAAAAAATTATGTTAGTTATTTTTTTTTAATTTAATACATTTTATTGAAAACAAAATGCTATGCAATGGCTTTGCCGCGGCAGTTCTCGAGTGCCACATGTCTTTTTTTATTGGCGTATCAGTAACGCTCCAAAAGAAAAGGCTATAGCCTTTTCTAAAATTAAAAAAAAATTATGTTAGTTATTTTTTTTTAATTTAATACATTTTATTGAAAACAAAATGCTATGCAATGGCTTTGCCGCGGCAGTTCTCGAGTGCCACATGTCTTTTTTTATTGGCGTATCAGTAACGCTCCAAAAGAAAAGGCTATTATAGCCTTTTCTAAAATTAAAAAAAATTATGTTAGTTATTTTTTTTTTAATTTAATACATTTTATTGAAAACAAAATGCTATGCAATGGCTTTGCCGCGGCAGTTCGCGAGTGCCACATGTGTTTTTTTATTGGCGTATCAGTAACGCTCCAAAAGAAAAGGCTATAGCCTTTTCTAAAATTAAAAAAAATTATGTTAGTTATTTTTTTTAATTTAATACATTTTATTGAAAACAAAATGCTATGCAATGGCTTTGCCGCGGCAGTTCTCGAGTGCCACATGTCTTTTTTTATTGGCGTATCAGTAACGCTCCAAAAGAAAAGGCCTTTTCTAAAATTAAAAAAAATTATGTTAGTTATTTTTTTTTAATTTAATACATTTTATTGAAAACAAAATGCTATGCAATGGCTTTGCCGCGGCAGTTCTCGAGTGCCACATGTCTTTTTTTATTGGCGTATCAGTAACGCTCCAAAAGAAAAGGCTATTATAGCCTTTTCTAAAATTAAAAAAAATTATGTTAGTTATTTTTTTTTTAATTTAATACATTTTATTGAAAACAAAATGCTATGCAATGGCTTTGCCGCGGCAGTTCTCGAGTGCCACATGTCTTTTTTTATTGGCGTATCAGTAACGCTCCAAAAGAAAAGGCTATAGCCTTTTCTAAAATTAAAAAAAATTATGTTAGTTATTTTTTTTTAATTTAATACATTTTATTGAAAACAAAATGCTATGCAATGGCTTTGCCGCGGCAGTTCTCGAGTGCCACATGTCTTTTTTTATTGGCGTATCAGTAACGCTCCAAAAGAAAAGGCTATAGCCTTTTCTAAAATTAAAAAAAATTATGTTAGTTATTTTTTTTTTAATTTAATACATTTTATTGAAAACAAAATGCTATGAAATAGCTTTGCCGCGGCAGTTCTCGAGTGCCACATGTCTTTTTTTATTGGCGTATCAAGAACGCTCCAAAAGAAAAGGCTATATATAGCCTTTTCTAAAATTAAAAAAAATTATGTTAGTTATTTTTTTTTAATTTAATACATTTTATTGAAAACAAAATGCTATGCAATGGCTTTGCCGCGGCAGTTCTCGAGTGCCACATGTCTTTTTTTATTGGCGTATCAGTAACGCTCCAAAAGAAAAGGCTATAGCCTTTTCTAAAATTAAAAAAAATTATGTTAGTTATTTTTTTTTTAATTTAATACATTTTATTGAAAACAAAATGCTATGAAATAGCTTTGCCGCAGCAGTTCTCGAGTGCCACATGTCTTTTTTTATTGGCGTATCAGTAACGCTCCAAAAGAAAAGGCTATAATAGCCTTTTCTAAAATTAAAAAAAATTATGTTAGTTATTTTTTTTTAATTTAATACATTTTATTGAAAACAAAATGCTATGCAATGGCTTTGCCGCGGCAGTTCTCGAGTGCCACATGTCTTTTTTTATTGGCGTATCAGTAACGCTCCAAAAGAAAAGGCTATTATAGCCTTTTCTAAAATTAAAAAAAATTATGTTAGTTATTTTTTTTTAATTTAATACATTTTATTGAAAACAAAATGCTATGAAATAGCTTTGCCGCGGCAGTTCTCGAGTGCCACATGTCTTTTTTTATTGGCGTATCAGTAACGCTCCAAAAGAAAAGGCTATATATAGCCTTTTCTAAAATTAAAAAAAATTATGTTAGTTATTTTTTTTTTAATTTAATACATTTTATTGAAAACAAAATGCTATGAAATAGCTTTGCCGCGGCAGTTCTCGAGTGCCACATGTCTTTTTTTATTGGCGTATCAGTAACGCTCCAAAAGAAAAGGCTATAGCCTTTTCTAAAATTAAAAAAAATTATGTTAGTTATTTTTTTTTTAATTTAATACATTTTATTGAAAACAAAGTGCTATGAAATAGCTTTGCCGCGGCAGTTCTCGAGTGCCACATGTCTTTTTTTATTGGCGTATCAGTAACGCTCCAAAAGAAAAGGCTATAGCCTTTTCTAAAATTAAAAAAAATTATGTTAGTTATTTTTTTTTAATTTAATACATTTTATTGAAAACAAAATGCTATGCAATGGCTTTGCCGCGGCAGTTCTCGAGTGCCACATGTCTTTTTTTATTGGCGTATCAGTAACGCTCCAATTATGTTAGTTATTTTTTTTTAATTTAATACATTTTATTGAAAACAAAATGCTATGCAATGGCTTTGCCGCGGCAGTTCTCGAGTGCCACATGTCTTTTTTTATTGGCGTATCAGTAACGCTCCAAAAGTAACGCTTCTAAAATTAAAAAAAATTATGTTAGTTATTTTTTTTTTAATTTAATACATTTTATTGAAAACAAAATGCTATGAAATAGCTTTTGCCGCGGCAGTTCTCGAGTGCCACATGTCTTTTTTTATTGGCGTATCAGTAACGCTCCAAAAGAAAAGGCTATAGCCTTTTCTAAAATTAAAAAAAATTATGTTAGTTATTTTTTTTTTAATTTAATACATTTTATTGAAAACAAAGTGCTATGAAATAGCTTTGCCCGGCAGTTCTCGAGTGCCACATGTCTTTTTTTATTGGCGTATCAGTAACGCTCCAAAAGAAAAGGCTATAGCCTTTTCTAAAATTAAAAAAAATTATGTTAGTTATTTTTTTTTAATTTAATACATTTTATTGAAAACAAAATGCTATGCAATGGCTTTGCCGCGGCAGTTCTCGAGTGCCACATGTCTTTTTTTATTGGCGTATCAGTAACGCTCCAATTATGTTAGTTATTTTTTTTTAATTTAATACATTTTATTGAAAACAAAATGCTATGCAATGGCTTTGCCGCGGCAGTTCTCGAGTGCCACATGTCTTTTTTTATTGGCGTATCAGTAACGCTCCAAAAGTAACGCTTCTAAAATTAAAAAAAATTATGTTAGTTATTTTTTTTTTAATTTAATACATTTTATTGAAAACAAAATGCTATGAAATAGCTTTGCCGCGGCAGTTCTCGAGTGCCACATGTCTTTTTTTATTGGCGTATCAGTAACGCTCCAAAAGAAAAGGCTATAGCCTTTTCTAAAATTAAAAAAAATTATGTTAGTTATTTTTTTTTAATTTAATACATTTTATTGAAAACAAAATGCTATGCAATGGCTTTGCCGCGGCAGTTCTCGAGTGCCACATGTCTTTTTTTATTGGCGTATCAGTAACGCTCCAAAAGAAAAGGCTATTATAGCCTTTTCTAAAATTAAAAAAAATTATGTTAGTTATTTTTTTTTAATTTAATACATTTTATTGAAAACAAAATGCTATGAAATAGCTTTGCCGCGGCAGTTCTCGAGTGCCACATGTCTTTTTTTATTGGCGTATCAGTAACGCTCCAAAAGAAAAGGCTATATATAGCCTTTTCTAAAATTAAAAAAAATTATGTTAGTTATTTTTTTTTTAATTTAATACATTTTATTGAAAACAAAATGCTATGAAATAGCTTTGCCGCGACAGTTCTCGAGTGCCACATGTCTTTTTTTATTGGCGTATCAAGAACGCTCCAAAAGAAAAGGCTATAGCCTTTTCTAAAATTAAAAAAAATTATGTTAGTTATTTTTTTTTAATTTAATACATTTTATTGAAAACAAAATGCTATGCAATGGCTTTGCCGCGGCAGTTCTCGAGTGCCACATGTCTTTTTTTATTGGCGTATCAGTAACGCTCCAAAAGAAAAGGCTATAGCCTTTTCTAAAATTAAAAAAAATTATGTTAGTTATTTTTTTTTAATTTAATACATTTTATTGAAAACAAAATGCTATGCAATGGCTTTGCCGCGGCAGTTCTCGAGTGCCACATGTCTTTTTTTATTGGCGTATCAGTAACGCTCCAAAAGAAAAGGCTATTATAGCCTTTTCTAAAATTAAAAAAAATTATGTTAGTTATTTTTTTTTAATTTAATACATTTTATTGAAAACAAAATGCTATGAAATAGCTTTGCCGCGGCAGTTCTCGAGTGCCACATGTCTTTTTTTATTGGCGTATCAGTAACGCTCCAAAAGAAAAGGCTATATATAGCCTTTTCTAAAATTAAAAAAAATTATGTTAGTTATTTTTTTTTTAATTTAATACATTTTATTGAAAACAAAATGCTATGCAATGGCTTTGCCGCGGCAGTTCTCGAGTTCCACATGTCTTTTTTTATTGGCGTATCAGTAACGCTCCAAAAGAAAAGGCTATATATAGCCTTTTCTAAAATTAAAAAAAATTATGTTAGTTTTTTTTTAATTTAATACATTTTATTGAAAACAAAATGCTATGAAATAGCTTTGCCGCGGCAGTTCTCGAGTGCCACATGTCTTTTTTTATTGGCGTATCAGTAACGCTCCAAAAGAAAAGGCTATAGCCTTTTCTAAAATTAAAAAAAATTATGTTAGTTATTTTTTTTTTAATTTAATACATTTTATTGAAAACAAAGTGCTATGAAATAGCTTTGCCGCGGCAGTTCTCGAGTGCCACATGTCTTTTTTTATTGGCGTATCAGTAACGCTCCAAAAGAAAAGGCTATAGCCTTTTCTAAAATTAAAAAAAATTATGTTAGTTATTTTTTTTTAATTTAATACATTTTATTGAAAACAAAATGCTATGCAATGGCTTTGCCGCGGCAGTTCTCGAGTGCCACATGTCTTTTTTTATTGGCGTATCAGTAACGCTCCAATTATGTTAGTTATTTTTTTTTAATTTAATACATTTTATTGAAAACAAAATGCTATGCAATGGCTTTGCCGCGGCAGTTCTCGAGTGCCACATGTCTTTTTTTATTGGCGTATCAGTAACGCTCCAAAAGTAACGCTTCTAAAATTAAAAAAAATTATGTTAGTTATTTTTTTTTAATTTAATACATTTTATTGAAAACAAAATGCTATGAAATAGCTTTGCCGCGGCAGTTCTCGAGTGCCACATGTCTTTTTTTATTGGCGTATCAGTAACGCTCCAAAAGAAAAGGCTATAGCCTTTTCTAAAATTAAAAAAAATTATGTTAGTTATTTTTTTTTTAATTTAATACATTTTATTGAAAACAAAATGCTATGCAATGGCTTTGCCGCGGCAGTTCTCGAGTGCCACATGTCTTTTTTTATTGGCGTATCAGTAACGCTCCAAAAGAAACGCTCCTTTTCTAAAATTAAAAAAAATTATGTTAGTTATTTTTTTTTTAATTTAATACATTTTATTGAAAACAAAATTCTATGCAATGGCTTTACCGCGGCAGTTCTCGAGTGCCACATGTCTTTTTTTATTGGCGTATCAGTAACGCTCCAAAAGAAAAGGCTTATAGCCTTTTCTAAAATTAAAAAAAATTATGTTAGTTATTTTTTTTTAATTTAATAAATTTTATTGAAAACAAAATGCTATGCAATGGCTTTGCCGCGGCAGTTCTCGAGTGCCACATGTCTTTTTTTATTGGCGTATCAGTAACGCTCCAAAAGAAAAGGCTATAGCCTTTTCTAAAATTAAAAAAAATTATGTTAGTTATTTTTTTTTAATTTAATACATTTTATTGAAAACAAAATGCTATGCAATGGCTTTGCCGCGGCAGTTCTCGAGTGCCACATGTCTTTTTTTATTGGCGTATCAGTAACGCTCCAAAAGAAAAGGCTATAGCCTTTTCTAAAATTAAAAAAAATTATGTTAGTTATTTTTTTTTTAATTTAATACATTTTATTGAAAACAAAATGCTATGAAATAGCTTTGCCGCGGCAGTTCTCGAGTGCCACATGTCTTTTTTTATTGGCGTATCAGTAACGCTCCAAAAGAAAAGGCTATAGCCTTTTCTAAAATTAAAAAAAATTATGTTAGTTATTTTTTTTTAATTTAATACATTTTATTGAAAACAAAATGCTATGCAATGGCTTTGCCGCGGCAGTTCTCGAGTGCCACATGTCTTTTTTTATTGGTGTATCAGTAACGCTCCAAAAGAAAAGGCTATAGCCTTTTCTAAAATTAAAAAAAATTATGTTAGTTATTTTTTTTTTAATTTAATACATTTTATTGAAAACAAAATGCTATGCAATGGCTTTGCCGCGGCAGTTCTCGAGTGCCACATGTCTTTTTTTATTGGCGTATCAGTAACGCTCCAAAAGAAAAGGCTATAGCCTTTTCTAAAATTAAAAAAAATTATGTTAGTTATTTTTTTTTAATTTAATACATTTTATTGAAAACAAAATGCTATGAAATAGCTTTGCCGCGGCAGTTCTCGAGTGCCACATGTCTTTTTTTATTGGCGTATCAGTAACGCTCCAAAAGAAAAGGCTATAGCCTTTTCTAAAATTAAAAAAAATTATGTTAGTTATTTTTTTTTAATTTAATACATTTTATTGAAAACAAAATGCTATGCAATGGCTTTGCCGCGGCAGTTCTCGAGTGCCACATGTCTTTTTTTATTGGTGTATCAGTAACGCTCCAAAAGAAAAGGCTATAGCCTTTTCTAAAATTAAAAAAAATTATGTTAGTTATTTTTTTTTAATTTAATACATTTTATTGAAAACAAAATGCTATGCAATGGCTTTGCCGCGGCAGTTCTCGAGTGCCACATGTCTTTTTTTATTGGCGTATCAGTAACGCTCCAAAAGAAAAGGCTATAGCCTTTTCTAAAATTAAAAAAAATTATGTTAGTTATTTTTTTTTTAATTTAATACATTTTATTGAAAACAAAATGCTATGAAATAGCTTTGCCGCGGCAGTTCTCGAGTGCCACATGTCTTTTTTTATTGGCGTATCAAGAACGCTCCAAAAGAAAAGGCTATATATAGCCTTTTCTAAAATTAAAAAAAATTATGTTAGTTATTTTTTTTTAATTTAATACATTTTATTGAAAACAAAATGCTATGCAATGGCTTTGCCGCGGCAGTTCTCGAGTGCCACATGTCTTTTTTTATTGGCGTATCAGTAACTCTCCAAAAGAAAAGGCTATAGCCTTTTCTAAAATTAAAAAAAATTATGTTAGTTATTTTTTTTTTAATTTAATACATTTTATTGAAAACAAAATGCTATGAAATAGCTTTGCCGCAGCAGTTCTCGAGTGCCACATGTCTTTTTTTATTGGCGTATCAGTAACGCTCCAAAAGAAAAGGCTATAGCCTTTTCTAAAATTAAAAAAAATTATGTTAGTTATTTTTTTTTAATTTAATACATTTTATTGAAAACAAAATGCTATGCAATGGCTTTGCCGCGGCAGTTCTCGAGTGCCACATGTCTTTTTTTATTGGCGTATCAGTAACGCTCCAAAAGAAAAGGCTATTATAGCCTTTTCTAAAATTAAAAAAAATTATGTTAGTTATTTTTTTTTAATTTAATACATTTTATTGAAAACAAAATGCTATGAAATAGCTTTGCCGCGGCAGTTCTCGAGTGCCACATGTCTTTTTTTATTGGCGTATCAGTAACGCTCCAAAAGAAAAGGCTATATATAGCCTTTTCTAAAATTAAAAAAAATTATGTTAGTTATTTTTTTTTTAATTTAATACATTTTATTGAAAACAAAATGCTATGAAATAGCTTTGCCGCGGCAGTTCTCGAGTGCCACATGTCTTTTTTTATTGGCGTATCAAGAACGCTCCAAAAGAAAAGGCTATAGCCTTTTCTAAAATTAAAAAAAATTATGTTAGTTATTTTTTTTAATTTAATACATTTTATTGAAAACAAAATGCTATGCAATGGCTTTGCCGCGGCAGTTCTCGAGTGCCACATGTCTTTTTTTATTGGCGTATCAGTAACGCTCCAAAAGAAAAGGCTATTATAGCCTTTTCTAAAATTAAAAAAAATAATGTTAGTTATTTTTTTTTAATTTAATACATTTTATTGAAAACAAAATGCTATGAAATAGCTTTGCCGCGGCAGTTCTCGAGTGCCACATGTCTTTTTTTATTGGCGTATCAGTAACGCTCCAAAAGAATAGGCTATATATAGCCTTTTCTAAAATTAAAAAAAATTATGTTAGTTTTTTTTTAATTTAATACATTTTATTGAAAACAAAATGCTATGCAATGGCTTTGCCGCGGCAGTTCTCGAGTTCCACATGTCTTTTTTTATTGGCGTATCAGTAACGCTCCAAAAGAAAAGGCTATATATAGCCTTTTCTAAAATTAAAAAAAATTATGTTAGTTTTTTTTTAATTTAATACATTTTATTGAAAACAAAATGCTATGAAATAGCTTTGCCGCGGCAGTTCTCGAGTGCCACATGTCTTTTTTTATTGGCGTATCAGTAACGCTCCAAAAGAAAAGGCTATAGCCTTTTCTAAAATTAAAAAAAATTATGTTAGTTATTTTTTTTTTAATTTAATACATTTTATTGAAAACAAAGTGCTATGAAATAGCTTTGCCGCGGCAGTTCTCGAGTGCCACATGTCTTTTTTTATTGGCGTATCAGTAACGCTCCAAAAGAAAAGGCTATAGCCTTTTCTAAAATTAAAAAAAATTATGTTAGTTATTTTTTTTTAATTTAATACATTTTATTGAAAACAAAATGCTATGCAATGGCTTTGCCGCGGCAGTTCTCGAGTGCCACATGTCTTTTTGTTATTGGCGTTTCAGTAACGCTCCAATTATGTTAGTTATTTTTTTTTAATTTAATACATTTTATTGAAAACAAAATGCTATGCAATGGCTTTGCCGCGGCAGTTCTCGAGTGCCACATGTCTTTTTTTATTGGCGTATCAGTAACGCTCCAAAAGTAACGCTTCTAAAATTAAAAAAAATTATGTTAGTTATTTTTTTTTTAATTTAATACATTTTATTGAAAACAAAATGCTATGAAATAGCTTTGCCGCGGCAGTTCTCGAGTGCCACATGTCTTTTTTTATTGGCGTATCAGTAACGCTCCAAAAGAAAAGGCTATAGCCTTTTCTAAAATTAAAAAAAATTATGTTAGTTATTTTTTTTTAATTTAATACATTTTATTGAAAACAAAGTGCTATGAAATAGCTTTGCCGCGGCAGTTCTCGAGTGCCACATGTCTTTTTTTATTGGCGTATCAGTAACGCTCCAAAAGAAAAGGCTATAGCCTTTTCTAAAATTAAAAAAAATTATGTTAGTTATTTTTTTTTAATTTAATACATTTTATTGAAAACAAAATGCTATGCAATGGCTTTGCCGCGGCAGTTCTCGAGTGCCACATGTCTTTTTTTATTGGTGTATCAGTAACGCTCCAATTATGTTAGTTATTTTTTTTTAATTTAATACATTTTATTGAAAACAAAATGCTATGCAATGGCTTTGCCGCGGCAGTTCTCGAGTGCCACATGTCTTTTTTTATTGGCGTATCAGTAACGCTCCAAAAGTAACGCTTCTAAAATTAAAAAAAATTATGTTAGTTATTTTTTTTTTAATTTAATACATTTTATTGAAAACAAAATGCTATGAAATAGCTTTGCCGCGGCAGTTCTCGAGTGCCACATGTCTTTTTTTATTGGCGTATCAGTAACGCTCCAAAAGAAAAGGCTATAGCCTTTTCTAAAATTAAAAAAAATTATGTTAGTTATTTTTTTTTTAATTTAATACATTTTATTGAAAACAAAGTGCTATGAAATAGCTTTGCCGCGGCAGTTCTCGAGTGCCACATGTCTTTTTTTATTGGCGTATCAGTAACGCTCCAAAAGAAAAGGCTATAGCCTTTTCTAAAATTAAAAAAAATTATGTTAGTTATTTTTTTTTAATTTAATACATTTTATTGAAAACAAAATGCTATGCAATGGCTTTGCCGCGGCAGTTCTCGAGTGCCACATGTCTTTTTTTATTGGCGTATCAGTAACGCTCCAATTATGTTAGTTATTTTTTTTTAATTTAATACATTTTATTGAAAACAAAATGCTATGCAATGGCTTTGCCGCGGCAGTTCTCGAGTGCCACATGTCTTTTTTTATTGGCGTATCAGTAACGCTCCAAAAGTAACGCTTCTAAAATTAAAAAAAATTATGTTAGTTATTTTTTTTTTAATTTAATACATTTTATTGAAAACAAAATGCTATGAAATAGCTTTGCCGCTGCAGTTCTCGAGTGCCACATGTCTTTTTTTATTGGCGTATCAGTAACGCTCCAAAAGAAAAGGCTATAGCCTTTTCTAAAATTAAAAAAAATTATGTTAGTTATTTTTTTTTTAATTTAATACATTTTATTGAAAACAAAATGCTATGCAATGGCTTTGCCGCGGCAGTTCTCGAGTGCCACATGTCTTTTTTTATTGGCGTATCAGTAACGCTCCAAAAGAAAAGGCTATAGCCTTTTCTAAAATTAAAAAAAATTATGTTAGTTATTTTTTTTTTAATTTAATACATTTTATTGAAAACAAAATGCTATGCAATGGCTTTGCCGCGGCAGTTCTCGAGTTCCACATGTCTTTTTTTATTGGCGTATCAGTAACGCTCCAAAAGAAAAGGCTATATATAGCCTTTTCTAAAATTAAAAAAAATTATGTTAGTTTTTTTTTAATTTAATACATTTTATTGAAAACAAAATGCTATGAAATAGCTTTGCCGCGGCAGTTCTCGAGTGCCACATGTCTTTTTTTATTGGCGTATCAGTAACGCTCCAAAAGAAAAGGCTATAGCCTTTTCTAAAATTAAAAAAAATTATGTTAGTTATTTTTTTTTTAATTTAATACATTTTATTGAAAACAAAGTGCTATGAAATAGCTTTGCCGCGGCAGTTCTCGAGTGCCACATGTCTTTTTTTATTGGCGTATCAGTAACGCTCCAAAAGAAAAGGCTATAGCCTTTTCTAAAATTAAAAAAAATTATGTTAGTTATTTTTTTTTAATTTAATACATTTTATTGAAAACAAAATGCTATGCAATGGCTTTGCCGCGGCAGTTCTCGAGTGCCACATGTCTTTTTTTATTGGCGTATCAGTAACGCTCCAATTATGTTAGTTATTTTTTTTTAATTTAATACATTTTATTGAAAACAAAATGCTATGCAATGGCTTTGCCGCGGCAGTTCTCGAGTGCCACATGTCTTTTTTTATTGGCGTATCAGTAACGCTCCAAAAGTAACGCTTCTAAAATTAAAAAAAATTATGTTAGTTATTTTTTTTTTAATTTAATACATTTTATTGAAAACAAAGTGCTATGAAATAGCTTTGCCGCGGCAGTTCTCGAGTGCCACATGTCTTTTTTTATTGGCGTATCAGTAACGCTCCAAAAGAAAAGGCTATATATAGCCTTTTCTAAAATTAAAAAAAATTATGTTAGTTATTTTTTTTTAATTTAATACATTTTATTGAAAACAAAATGCTATGAAATAGCTTTGCCGCGGCAGTTCTCGAGTGCCACATGTCTTTTTTTATTGGCGTATCAGTAACGCTCCAAAAGAAAAGGCTATATATAGCCTTTTCTAAAATTAAAAAAAATTATGTTAGTTATTTTTTTTTTAATTTAATACATTTTATTGAAAACAAAATGCTATGAAATAGCTTTGCCGCGGCAGTTCTCGAGTGCCACATGTCTTTTTTTATTGGCGTATCAGTAACGCTCCAAAAGTAACGCTTCTAAAATTAAAAAAAATTATGTTAGTTATTTTTTTTTTAATTTAATACATTTTATTGAAAACAAAATGCTATGAAATAGCTTTGCCGCGGCAGTTCTCGAGTGCCACATGTCTTTTTTTATTGGCGTATCAGTAACGCTCCAAAAGAAAAGGCTATAGCCTTTTCTAAAATTAAAAAAAATTATGTTAGTTATTTTTTTTTTAATTTAATACATTTTATTGAAAACAAAGTGCTATGAAATAGCTTTGCCGCGGCAGTTCTCGAGTGCCACATGTCTTTTTTTATTGGCGTATCAGTAACGCTCCAAAAGAAAAGGCTATAGCCTTTTCTAAAATTAAAAAAAATTATGTTAGTTATTTTTTTTTAATTTAATACATTTTATTGAAAACAAAATGCTATGCAATGGCTTTGCCGCGGCAGTTCTCGAGTGCCACATGTCTTTTTTTATTGGCGTATCAGTAACGCTCCAATTATGTTAGTTATTTTTTTTTAATTTAATACATTTTATTGAAAACAAAATGCTATGCAATGGCTTTGCCGCGGCAGTTCTCGAGTGCCACATGTCTTTTTTTATTGGCGTATCAGTAACGCTCCAAAAGTAACGCTTCTAAAATTAAAAAAAATTATGTTAGTTATTTTTTTTTTAATTTAATACATTTTATTGAAAACAAAATGCTATGAAATAGCTTTGCCGCGGCAGTTCTCGAGTGCCACATGTCTTTTTTTATTGGCGTATCAGTAACGCTCCAAAAGAAAAGGCTATAGCCTTTTCTAAAATTAAAAAAAATTATGTTAGTTATTTTTTTTTTAATTTAATACATTTTATTGAAAACAAAATGCTATGCAATGGCTTTGCCGCGGCAGTTCTCGAGTGCCACATGTCTTTTTTTATTGGCGTATCAGTAACGCTCCAAAAGAAAAGGCTATAGCCTTTTCTAAAATTAAAAAAATTATGTTAGTTTTTTTTTAATTTAATACATTTTATTGAAAACAAAATGCTATGAAATAGCTTTGCCGCGGCAGTTCTCGAGTGCCACATGTCTTTTTTTATTGGCGTATCAGTAACGCTCCAAAAGAAAAGGCTATAGCCTTTTCTAAAATTAAAAAAAATTATGTTAGTTATTTTTTTTTAATTTAATACATTTTATTGAAAACAAAGTGCTATGAAATAGCTTTGCCGCGGCAGTTCTCGAGTGCCACATGTCTTTTTTTATTGGCGTATCAGTAACGCTCCAAAAGAAAAGGCTATAGCCTTTTCTAAAATTAAAAAAAATTATGTTAGTTATTTTTTTTTAATTTAATACATTTTATTGAAAACAAAATGCTATGCAATGGCTTTGCCGCGGCAGTTCTCGAGTGCCACATGTCTTTTTTTATTGGCGTATCAGTAACGCTCCAATTATGTTAGTTATTTTTTTTTAATTTAATACATTTTATTGAAAACAAAATGCTATGCAATGGCTTTGCCGCGGCAGTTCTCGAGTGCCACATGTCTTTTTTTATTGGCGTATCAGTAACGCTCCAAAAGTAACGCTTCTAAAATTAAAAAAAATTATGTTAGTTATTTTTTTTTTAATTTAATACATTTTATTGAAAACAAAATTCTATGCAATGGCTTTACCGCGGCAGTTCTCGAGTGCCACATGTCTTTTTTTATTGGCGTATCAGTAACGCTCCAAAAGAAAAGGCTTATAGCCTTTTCTAAAATTAAAAAAAATTATGTTAGTTATTTTTTTTTTAATTTAATACATTTTATTGAAAACAAAATTCTATGCAATGGCTTTACCGCGGCAGTTCTCGAGTGCCACATGTCTTTTTTTATTGGCGTATCAGTAACGCTCCAAAAGAAAAGGCTTATAGCCTTTTCTAAAATTAAAAAAAATTATGTTAGTTATTTTTTTTTTAATTTAATACATTTTATTGAAAACAAAATTCTATGCAATGGCTTTACCGCGGCAGTTCTCGAGTGCCACATGTCTTTTTTTATTGGCGTATCAGTAACGCTCCAAAAGAAAAGGCTTATAGCCTTTTCTAAAATTAAAAAAAATTATGTTAGTTATTTTTTTTTAATTTAATAAATTTTATTGAAAACAAAATGCTATGCAATGGCTTTGCCGCGGCAGTTCTCGAGTGCCACATGTCTTTTTTTATTGGCGTATCAGTAACGCTCCAAAAGAAAAGGCTATAGCCTTTTCTAAAATTAAAAAAAATTATGTTAGTTATTTTTTTTTTAATTTAATACATTTTATTGAAAACAAAATGCTATGCAATGGCTTTGCCGCGGCAGTTCTCGAGTGCCACATGTCTTTTTTTTTTATGGCGTATCAGTAACGCTCCAAAAGAAAAGGCTATAGCCTTTTCTAAAATTAAAAAAAATTATGTTAGTTATTTTTTTTTTAATTTAATACATTTTATTGAAAACAAAATTCTATGCAATGGCTTTACCGCGGCAGTTCTCGAGTGCCACATGTCTTTTTTTATTGGCGTATCAGTAACGCTCCAAAAGAAAAGGCTTATAGCCTTTTCTAAAATTAAAAAAAATTATGTTAGTTATTTTTTTTTTAATTTAATACATTTTATTGAAAACAAAATTCTATGCAATGGCTTTACCGCGGCAGTTCTCGAGTGCCACATGTCTTTTTTTATTGGCGTATCAGTAACGCTCCAAAAGAAAAGGCTTATAGCCTTTTCTAAAATTAAAAAAAATTATGTTAGTTATTTTTTTTTTAATTTAATACATTTTATTGAAAACAAAATTCTATGCAATGGCTTTACCGCGGCAGTTCTCGAGTGCCACATGTCTTTTTTTATTGGCGTATCAGTAACGCTCCAAAAGAAAAGGCTTATAGCCTTTTCTAAAATTAAAAAAAATTATGTTAGTTATTTTTTTTTAATTTAATAAATTTTATTGAAAACAAAATGCTATGCAATGGCTTTGCCGCGGCAGTTCTCGAGTGCCACATGTCTTTTTTTATTGGCGTATCAGTAACGCTCCAAAAGAAAAGGCTATAGCCTTTTCTAAAATTAAAAAAAATTATGTTAGTTATTTTTTTTTTAATTTAATACATTTTATTGAAAACAAAATGCTATGCAATGGCTTTGCCGCGGCAGTTCTCGAGTGCCACATGTCTTTTTTTATTGGCGTATCAGTAACGCTCCAAAAGAAAAGGCTTATAGCCTTTTCTAAAATTAAAAAAAATTATGTTAGTTATTTTTTTTTTAATTTAATACATTTTATTGAAAACAAAATTCTATGCAATGGCTTTACCGCGGCAGTTCTCGAGTGCCACATGTCTTTTTTTATTGGCGTATCAGTAACGCTCCAAAAGAAAAGGCTTATAGCCTTTTCTAAAATTAAAAAAAATTATGTTAGTTATTTTTTTTTTAATTTAATACATTTTATTGAAAACAAAATTCTATGCAATGGCTTTACCGCGGCAGTTCTCGAGTGCCACATGTCTTTTTTTATTGGCGTATCAGTAACGCTCCAAAAGAAAAGGCTTATAGCCTTTTCTAAAATTAAAAAAAATTATGTTAGTTATTTTTTTTTAATTTAATAAATTTTATTGAAAACAAAATGCTATGCAATGGCTTTGCCGCGGCAGTTCTCGAGTGCCACATGTCTTTTTTTATTGGCGTATCAGTAACGCTCCAAAAGAAAAGGCTTATAGCCTTTTCTAAAATTAAAAAAAAATATGTTAGTTATTTTTTTTTAATTTAATAAATTTTATTGAAAACAAAATGCTATGCAATGGCTTTACCGCGGCAGTTCTCGAGTGCCACATGTCTTTTTTTATTGGCGTATCAGTAACGCTCCAAAAGAAAAGGCTTATAGCCTTTTCTAAAATTAAAAAAAATTATGTTAGTTATTTTTTTTTAATTTAATAAATTTTATTGAAAACAAAATGCTATGCAATGGCTTTGCCGCGGCAGTTCTCGAGTGCCACATGTCTTTTTTTATTGGCGTATCAGTAACGCTCCAAAAGAAAAGGCTATAGCCTTTTCTAAAATTAAAAAAAATTATGTTAGTTATTTTTTTTTTAATTTAATACATTTTATTGAAAACAAAATGCTATGCAATGGCTTTGCCGCGGCAGTTCTCGAGTGCCACATGTCTTTTTTTATTGGCGTATCAGTAACGCTCCAAAAGAAAAGGCTTATAGCCTTTTCTAAAATTAAAAAAAATTATGTTAGTTATTTTTTTTTTAATTTAATACATTTTATTGAAAACAAAATGCTATGCAATGGCTTTGCCGCGGCAGTTCTCGAGTGCCACATGTCTTTTTTTATTGGCGTATCAGTAACGCTCCAAAAGAAAAGGCTTATAGCCTTTTCTAAAATTAAAAAAAATTATGTTAGTTATTTTTTTTTAATTTAATAAATTTTATTGAAAACAAAATGCTATGCAATGGCTTTGCCGCGGCAGTTCTCGAGTGCCACATGTCTTTTTTTATTGGCGTATCAGTAACGCTCCAAAAGAAAAGGCTATAGCCTTTTCTAAAATTAAAAAAAATTATGTTAGTTATTTTTTTTTTAATTTAATACATTTTATTGAAAACAAAATGCTATGCAATGGCTTTGCCGCGGCAGTTCTCGAGTGCCACATGTCTTTTTTTATTGGCGTATCAGTAACGCTCCAAAAGAAAAGGCTATAGCCTTTTCTAAAATTAAAAAAAATTATGTTAGTTATTTTTTTTTTAATTTAATACATTTTATTGAAAACAAAATGCTATGCAATGGCTTTGCCGCGGCAGTTCTCGAGTGCCACATGTCTTTTTTTATTGGCGTATCAGTAACGCTCCAAAAGAAAAGGCTTATAGCCTTTTCTAAAATTAAAAAAAATTATGTTAGTTATTTTTTTTTTAATTTAATACATTTTATTGAAAACAAAATGCTATGCAATGGCTTTGCCGCGGCAGTTCTCGAGTGCCACATGTCTTTTTTTATTGGCGTATCAGTAACGCTCCAAAAGAAAAGGCTTATAGCCTTTTCTAAAATTAAAAAAAATTATGTTAGTTATTTTTTTTTAATTTAATAAATTTTATTGAAAACAAAATGCTATGCAATGGCTTTGCCGCGGCAGTTCTCGAGTGCCACATGTCTTTTTTTATTGGCGTATCAGTAACGCTCCAAAAGAAAAGGCTATAGCCTTTTCTAAAATTAAAAAAAATTATGTTAGTTATTTTTTTTTTAATTTAATACATTTTATTGAAAACAAAATGCTATGCAATGGCTTTGCCGCGGCAGTTCTCGAGTGCCACATGTCTTTTTTTATTGGCGTATCAGTAACGCTCCAAAAGAAAAGGCTTATAGCCTTTTCTAAAATTAAAAAAAATTATGTTAGTTATTTTTTTTTTAATTTAATACATTTTATTGAAAACAAAATGCTATGCAATGGCTTTGCCGCGGCAGTTCTCGAGTGCCACATGTCTTTTTTTATTGGCGTATCAGTAACGCTCCAAAAGAAAAGGCTTATAGCCTTTTCTAAAATTAAAAAAAATTATGTTAGTTATTTTTTTTTAATTTAATAAATTTTATTGAAAACAAAATGCTATGCAATGGCTTTACCGCGGCAGTTCTCGAGTGCCACATGTCTTTTTTTATTGGCGTATCAGTAACGCTCCAAAAGAAAAGGCTTATAGCCTTTTCTAAAATTAAAAAAAATTATGTTAGTTATTTTTTTTTAATTTAATAAATTTTATTGAAAACAAAATGCTATGCAATGGCTTTGCCGCGGCAGTTCTCGAGTGCCACATGTCTTTTTTTATTGGCGTATCAGTAACGCTCCAAAAGAAAAGGCTATAGCCTTTTCTAAAATTAAAAAAAATTATGTTAGTTATTTTTTTTTTAATTTAATACATTTTATTGAAAACAAAATGCTATGCAATGGCTTTGCCGCGGCAGTTCTCGAGTGCCACATGTCTTTTTTTATTGGCGTATCAGTAACGCTCCAAAAGAAAAGGCTTATAGCCTTTTCTAAAATTAAAAAAAATTATGTTAGTTATTTTTTTTTTAATTTAATACATTTTATTGAAAACAAAATTCTATGCAATGGCTTTACCGCGGCAGTTCTCGAGTGCCACATGTCTTTTTTTATTGGCGTATCAGTAACGCTCCAAAAGAAAAGGCTTATAGCCTTTTCTAAAATTAAAAAAAATTATGTTAGTTATTTTTTTTTTAATTTAATACATTTTATTGAAAACAAAATTCTATGCAATGGCTTTACCGCGGCAGTTCTCGAGTGCCACATGTCTTTTTTTATTGGCGTATCAGTAACGCTCCAAAAGAAAAGGCTTATAGCCTTTTCTAAAATTAAAAAAAATTATGTTAGTTATTTTTTTTTAATTTAATAAATTTTATTGAAAACAAAATGCTATGCAATGGCTTTGCCGCGGCAGTTCTCGAGTGCCACATGTCTTTTTTTATTGGCGTATCAGTAACGCTCCAAAAGAAAAGGCTATAGCCTTTTCTAAAATTAAAAAAAATTATGTTAGTTATTTTTTTTTTAATTTAATACATTTTATTGAAAACAAAATGCTATGCAATGGCTTTGCCGCGGCAGTTCTCGAGTGCCACATGTCTTTTTTTATTGGCGTATCAGTAACGCTCCAAAAGAAAAGGCTATAGCCTTTTCTAAAATTAAAAAAAATTATGTTAGTTATTTTTTTTTTAATTTAATACATTTTATTGAAAACAAAATTCTATGCAATGGCTTTACCGCGGCAGTTCTCGAGTGCCACATGTCTTTTTTTATTGGCGTATCAGTAACGCTCCAAAAGAAAAGGCTTATAGCCTTTTCTAAAATTAAAAAAAATTATGTTAGTTATTTTTTTTTTAATTTAATACATTTTATTGAAAACAAAATGCTATGCAATGGCTTTGCCGCGGCAGTTCTCGAGTGCCACATGTCTTTTTTTATTGGCGTATCAGTAACGCTCCAAAAGAAAAGGCTATAGCCTTTTCTAAAATTAAAAAAAATTATGTTAGTTATTTTTTTTTTAATTTAATACATTTTATTGAAAACAAAATTCTATGCAATGGCTTTACCGCGGCAGTTCTCGAGTGCCACATGTCTTTTTTTATTGGCGTATCAGTAACGCTCCAAAAGAAAAGGCTTATAGCCTTTTCTAAAATTAAAAAAAATTATGTTAGTTATTTTTTTTTTAATTTAATACATTTTATTGAAAACAAAATTCTATGCAATGGCTTTACCGCGGCAGTTCTCGAGTGCCACATGTCTTTTTTTATTGGCGTATCAGTAACGCTCCAAAAGAAAAGGCTTATAGCCTTTTCTAAAATTAAAAAAAATTATGTTAGTTATTTTTTTTTTAATTTAATACATTTTATTGAAAACAAAATTCTATGCAATGGCTTTACCGCGGCAGTTCTCGAGTGCCACATGTCTTTTTTTATTGGCGTATCAGTAACGCTCCAAAAGAAAAGGCTTATAGCCTTTTCTAAAATTAAAAAAAATTATGTTAGTTATTTTTTTTTAATTTAATAAATTTTATTGAAAACAAAATGCTATGCAATGGCTTTGCCGCGGCAGTTCTCGAGTGCCACATGTCTTTTTTTATTGGCGTATCAGTAACGCTCCAAAAGAAAAGGCTATAGCCTTTTCTAAAATTAAAAAAAATTATGTTAGTTATTTTTTTTTTAATTTAATACATTTTATTGAAAACAAAATGCTATGCAATGGCTTTGCCGCGGCAGTTCTCGAGTGCCACATGTCTTTTTTTATTGGCGTATCAGTAACGCTCCAAAAGAAAAGGCTATAGCCTTTTCTAAAATTAAAAAAAATTATGTTAGTTATTTTTTTTTTAATTTAATACATTTTATTGAAAACAAAATTCTATGCAATGGCTTTACCGCGGCAGTTCTCGAGTGCCACATGTCTTTTTTTATTGGCGTATCAGTAACGCTCCAAAAGAAAAGGCTTATAGCCTTTTCTAAAATTAAAAAAAATTATGTTAGTTATTTTTTTTTAATTTAATAAATTTTATTGAAAACAAAATGCTATGCAATGGCTTTGCCGCGGCAGTTCTCGAGTGCCACATGTCTTTTTTTATTGGCGTATCAGTAACGCTCCAAAAGAAAAGGCTATAGCCTTTTCTAAAATTAAAAAAAATTATGTTAGTTATTTTTTTTTTAATTTAATACATTTTATTGAAAACAAAATTCTATGCAATGGCTTTACCGCGGCAGTTCTCGAGTGCCACATGTCTTTTTTTATTGGCGTATCAGTAACGCTCCAAAAGAAAAGGCTTATAGCCTTTTCTAAAATTAAAAAAAATTATGTTAGTTATTTTTTTTTAATTTAATAAATTTTATTGAAAACAAAATGCTATGCAATGGCTTTGCCGCGGCAGTTCTCGAGTGCCACATGTCTTTTTTTATTGGCGTATCAGTAACGCTCCAAAAGAAAAGGCTATAGCCTTTTCTAAAATTAAAAAAAATTATGTTAGTTATTTTTTTTTTAATTTAATACATTTTATTGAAAACAAAATGCTATGCAATGGCTTTGCCGCGGCAGTTCTCGAGTGCCACATGTCTTTTTTTATTGGCGTATCAGTAACGCTCCAAAAGAAAAGGCTATAGCCTTTTCTAAAATTAAAAAAAATTATGTTAGTTATTTTTTTTTTAATTTAATACATTTTATTGAAAACAAAATTCTATGCAATGGCTTTACCGCGGCAGTTCTCGAGTGCCACATGTCTTTTTTTATTGGCGTATCAGTAACGCTCCAAAAGAAAAGGCTTATAGCCTTTTCTAAAATTAAAAAAAATTATGTTAGTTATTTTTTTTTAATTTAATAAATTTTATTGAAAACAAAATGCTATGCAATGGCTTTGCCGCGGCAGTTCTCGAGTGCCACATGTCTTTTTTTATTGGCGTATCAGTAACGCTCCAAAAGAAAAGGCTATAGCCTTTTCTAAAATTAAAAAAAATTATGTTAGTTATTTTTTTTTAATTTAATACATTTTATTGAAAACAAAATGCTATGCAATGGCTTTGCCGCGGCAGTTCTCGAGTGCCACATGTCTTTTTTTATTGGCGTATCAGTAACGCTCCAAAAGAAAAGGCTATAGCCTTTTCTAAAATTAAAAAAAATTATGTTAGTTATTTTTTTTTTAATTTAATACATTTTATTGAAAACAAAATGCTATGAAATAGCTTTGCCGCGGCAGTTCTCGAGTGCCACATGTCTTTTTTTATTGGCGTATCAGTAACGCTCCAAAAGAAAAGGCTATAGCCTTTTCTAAAATTAAAAAAAATTATGTTAGTTATTTTTTTTTAATTTAATACATTTTATTGAAAACAAAATGCTATGCAATGGCTTTGCCGCGGCAGTTCTCGAGTGCCACATGTCTTTTTTTATTGGCGTATCAGTAACGCTCCAAAAGAAAAGGCTATAGCCTTTTCTAAAATTAAAAAAAAATATGTTAGTTATTTTTTTTTAATTTAATACATTTTATTGAAAACAAAATGCTATGAAATAGCTTTGCCGCGGCAGTTCTCGAGTGCCACATGTCTTTTTTTATTGGCGTATCAGTAACGCTCCAAAAGAAAAGGCTATAGCCTTTTCTAAAATTAAAAAAAATTATGTTAGTTATTTTTTTTTAATTTAATACATTTTATTGAAAACAAAATGCTATGCAATGGCTTTGCCGCGGCAGTTCTCGAGTGCCACATGTCTTTTTTTATTGGTGTATCAGTAAAGGCTATAGCCTTTTCTAAAATTAAAAAAAATTATGTTAGTTATTTTTTTTTAATTTAATACATTTTATTGAAAACAAAATGCTATGCAATGGCTTTGCCGCGGCAGTTCTCGAGTGCCACATGTCTTTTTTTATTGGCGTATCAGTAACGCTCCAAAAGAAAAGGCTATAGCCTTTTCTAAAATTAAAAAAAATTATGTTAGTTATTTTTTTTTAATTTAATACATTTTATTGAAAACAAAATGCTATGAAATAGCTTTGCCGCGGCAGTTCTCGAGTGCCACATGTCTTTTTTTATTGGCGTATCAGTAACGCTCCAAAAGAAAAGGCTATAGCCTTTTCTAATATTAAAAAAATTATGTTAGTTATTTTTTATTTTATTTAATACATTTTATTGAAAACAAAATGCTATGAAATAGCTTTGCCGCGGCAGTTCTCGAGTGCCACATGTCTTTTTTTATTGGCGTATCAGTAACGCTCCAAAAGAAAAGGCTATAGCCTTTTCTAAAATTAAAAAATATTATGTTAGTTATTTTTTTTTTAATTTAATACATTTTATTGAAAACAAAATGCTATGCAATGGCTTTGCCCCGGCAGTTCTCGAGTGCCACATGTCTTTTTTTATTGGCGTATCAGTAACGCTCCAAAAGAAAAGGCTATAGCCTTTTCTAAAATTAAAAAAAATTATGTTAGTTATTTTTTTTTTAATTTAATACATTTTATTGAAAACAAAATGCTATGAAATAGCTTTGCCGCGGCAGTTCTCGAGTGCCACATGTCTTTTTTTATTGGCGTATCAGTAACGCTCCAAAAGAAAAGGCTATAGCCTTTTCTAAAATTAAAAAAAATTATGTTAGTTATTTTTTTTTAATTTAATACATTTTATTGAAAACAAAATGCTATGAAATAGCTTTGCCGCGGCAGTTCTCGAGTGCCACATGTCTTTTTTTATTGGCGTATCAGTAACGCTCCAAAAGAAAAGGCTATATATAGCCTTTTCTAAAATTAAAAAAAATTATGTTAGTTATTTTTTTTTAATTTAATACATTTTATTGAAAACAAAATGCTATGAAATAGCTTTGCCGCGGCAGTTCTCGAGTGCCACATGTCTTTTTTTATTGGCGTATCAGTAACGCTCCAAAAGAAAAGGCTATAGCCTTTTCTAAAATTAAAAAAAATTATGTTAGTTATTTTTTTTTTAATTTAATACATTTTATTGAAAATAAAATGCTATGAAATAGCTTTGCCGCGGCAGTTCTCGAGTGCCACATGTCTTTTTTTATTGGCGTATCAGTAACGCTCCAAAAGAAAAGGCTATAGCCTTTTCTAAAATTAAAAAAAATTATGTTAGTTATTTTTTTTTAATTTAATACATTTTATTGAAAACAAAATGCTATGAAATAGCTTTGCCGCGGCAGTTCTCGAGTGCCACATGTCTTTTTTTATTGGCGTATCAGTAACGCTCCAAAAGAAAAGGCTATATATAGCCTTTTCTAAAATTAAAAAAAATTATGTTAGTTATTTTTTTTTAATTTAATACATTTTATTGAAAACAAAATGCTATGAAATAGCTTTGCCGCGGCAGTTCTCGAGTGCCACATGTCTTTTTTTATTGGCGTATCAGTAACGCTCCAAAAGAAAAGGCTATAGCCTTTTCTAAAATTAAAAAAAATTATGTTAGTTATTTTTTTTTAATTTAATACATTTTATTGAAAACAAAATGCTATGAAATAGCTTTGCCGCGGCAGTTCTCGAGTGCCACATGTCTTTTTTTATTGGCGTATCAGTAACGCTCCAAAAGAAAAGGCTATATATAGCCTTTTCTAAAATTAAAAAAAATTATGTTAGTTATTTTTTTTTAATTTAATACATTTTATTGAAAACAAAATGCTATGAAATAGCTTTGCCGCGGCAGTTCTCGAGTGCCACATGTCTTTTTTTATTGGCGTATCAGTAACGCTCCAAAAGAAAAGGCTATAGCCTTTTCTAAAATTAAAAAAAATTATGTTAGTTATTTTTTTTTAATTTAATACATTTTATTGAAAACAAAATGCTATGAAATAGCTTTGCCGCGGCAGTTCTCGAGTGCCACATGTCTTTTTTTATTGGCGTATCAGTAACGCTCCAAAAGAAAAGGCTATAGCCTTTTCTAAAATTAAAAAAAATTATGTTAGTTATTTTTTTTTTAATTTAATACATTTTATTGAAAATAAAATGCTATGAAATAGCTTTGCCGCGGCAGTTCTCGAGTGCCACATGTCTTTTTTTATTGGCGTATCAGTAACGCTCCAAAAGAAAAGGCTATAGCCTTTTCTAAAATTAAAAAAAATTATGTTAGTTATTTTTTTTTAATTTAATACATTTTATTGAAAACAAAATGCTATGAAATAGCTTTGCCGCGGCAGTTCTCGAGTGCCACATGTCTTTTTTTATTGGCGTATCAGTAACGCTCCAAAAGAAAAGGCTATATATAGCCTTTTCTAAAATTAAAAAAAAATTATGTTAGTTATTTTTTTTTTAATTTAATACATTTTATTGAAAACAAAATGCTATGAAATAGCTTTGCCGCGGAAGTTCTCGAGTGCCACATGTCTTTTTTTATTGGCGTATCAGTAACGCTCCAACAGAAAAGGCTATATATAGCCTTTTCTAAAATTAAAAAAAATTATGTTAGTTATTTTTTTTTAATTTAATAAATTTTATTGAAAACAAAATGCTATGAAATAGCTTTGCCGCGGCAGTTCTCGAGTGCCACATGTCTTTTTTTATTGGCGTATCAGTAACGCTCCAAAAGAAAAGGCTATAGCCTTTTCTAAAATTAAAAAAAATTATGTTAGTTATTTTTTTTTTTAATTTAATACATTTTATTGAAAACAAAATGCTATGAAATAGCTTTGCCGCGGCAGTTCTCGTATAGCCTTTTCTAAAATTAAAAAAAATTATGTTAGTTATTTTTTTTTAATTTAATACATTTTATTGAAAACAAAATGCTATGAAATAGCTTTGCCGCGGCAGTTCTCGAGTGCCACATGTCTTTTTTTATTGGCGTATCAGTAACGCTCCAAAAGAAAAGGCTATAGCCTTTTCTAAAATTAAAAAAAATTATGTTAGTTATTTTTTTTTTTAATTTAATACATTTTATTGAAAACAAAATGCTATGAAATAGCTTTGCCGCGGCAGTTCTCGAGTGCCACATGTCTTTTTTTATTGGCGTATCAGTAACGCTCCAAAAGAAAAGGCTATAGCCTTTTCTAAAATTAAAAAAAATTATGTTAGTTATTTTTTTTTTTAATTTAATACATTTTATTGAAAACAAAATGCTATGAAATAGCTTTGCCGCGGCAGTTCTCGAGTGCCACATGTCTTTTTTTATTGGCGTATCAGTAACGCTCCAAAAGAAAAGGCTATAGCCTTTTCTAAAATTAAAAAAAATTATGTTAGTTATTTTTTTTTTAATTTAATACATTTTATTGAAAACAAAATGCTATGAAATAGCTTTGCCGCGGCAGTTCTCGAGTGCCACATGTCTTTTTTTATTGGCGTATCAGTAACGCTCCAAAAGAAAAGGCTATATATAGCCTTTTCTAAAATTAAAAAAAATTATGTTAGTTATTTTTTTTTTTAATTTAATACATTTTATTGAAAACAAAATGCTATGAAATAGCTTTGCCGCGGCAGTTCTCGAGTGCCACATGTCTTTTTTTATTGGCGTATCAGTAACGCTCCAAAAGAAAAGGCTATAGCCTTTTCTAAAATTAAAAAAAATTATGTTAGTTATTTTTTTTTTTAATTTAATACATTTTATTGAAAACAAAATGCTATGAAATAGCTTTGCCGCGGCAGTTCTCGAGTGCCACATGTCTTTTTTTATTGGCGTATCAGTAACGCTCCAAAAGAAAAGGCTATAGCCTTTTCTAAAATTAAAAAATATTATGTTAGTTATTTTTTTTTTTAATTTAATACATTTTATTGAAAACAAAATGCTATGCAATGGCTTTGCCGCGGCAGTTCTCGAGTGCCACATGTCTTTTTTTATTGGCGTATCAGTAACGCTCCAAAAGAAAAGGCTATAGCCTTTTCTAAAATTAAAAAAAATTATGTTAGTTATTTTTTTTTTAATTTAATACATTTTATTGAAAATAAAATGCTATGAAATAGCTTTGCCGCGGCAGTTCTCGAGTGCCACATGTCTTTTTTTATTGGCGTATCAGTAACGCTCCAAAAGAAAAGGCTATAGCCTTTTCTAAAATTAAAAAAAATTATGTTAGTTATTTTTTTTTTTAATTTAATACATTTTATTGAAAATAAAATGCTATGAAATAGCTTTGCCGCGGCAGTTCTCGAGTGCCACATGTCTTTTTTTATTGGCGTATCAGTAACGCTCCAAAAGAAAAGGCTATAGCCTTTTCTAAAATTAAAAAAAATTATGTTAGTTATTTTTTTTTAATTTAATACATTTTATTGAAAACAAAATGCTATGAAATAGCTTTGCCGCGGCAGTTCTCGAGTGCCACATGTCTTTTTTTATTGGCGTATCAGTAACGCTCCAAAAGAAAAGGCTATATATAGCCTTTTCTAAAATTAAAAAAAATTATGTTAGTTATTTTTTTTTAATTTAATACATTTTATTGAAAATAAAATGCTATGAAATAGCTTTGCCGCGGCAGTTCTCGAGTGCCACATGTCTTTTTTTATTGGCGTATCAGTAACGCTCCAAAAGAAAAGGCTATATATAGCCTTTTCTAAAATTAAAAAAAATTATGTTAGTTATTTTTTTTTTTTTAATTTAATACATTTTATTGAAAACAAAATGCTATGAAATAGCTTTGCCGCGGCAGTTCTCGAGTGCCACATGTCTTTTTTTATTGGCGTATCAGTAACGCTCCAAAAGAAAAGGCTATATATAGCCTTTTCTAAAATTAAAAAAAATTATGTTAGTTATTTTTTTTTTAATTTAATACATTTTATTGAAAACAAAATGCTATGAAATAGCTTTGCCGCGGCAGTTCTCGAGTGCCACATGTCTTTTTTTATTGGCGTATCAGTAACGCTCCAAAAGAAAAGGCTATAGCCTTTTCTAAAATTAAAAAAAATTATGTTAGTTATTTTTTTTTTTTTAATTTAATACATTTTATTGAAAACAAAATGCTATGAAATAGCTTTGCCGCGGCAGTTCTCGAGTGCCACATGTCTTTTTTTATTGGCGTATCAGTAACGCTCCAAAAGAAAAGGCTATAGCCTTTTCTAAAATTAAAAAAAATTATGTTAGTTATTTTTTTTTTAATTTAATACATTTTATTGAAAACAAAATGCTATGAAATAGCTTTGCCGCGGCAGTTCTCGAGTGCCACATGTCTTTTTTTATTGGCGTATCAGTAACGCTCCAAAAGAAAAGGCTATTATAGCCTTTTCTAAAATTAAAAAAAATTATGTTAGTTATTTTTTTTTTTTAATTTAATACATTTTATTGAAAACAAAATGCTATGAAATAGCTTTGCCGCGGCAGTTCTCGAGTGCCACATGTCTTTTTTTATTGGCGTATCAGTAACGCTCCAAAAGAAAAGGCTATAGCCTTTTCTAAAATTAAAAAAAATTATGTTAGTTATTTTTTTTTTTTAATTTAATACATTTTATTGAAAACAAAATGCTATGAAATAGCTTTGCCGCGGCAGTTCTCGAGTGCCACATGTCTTTTTTTATTGGCGTATCAGTAACGCTCCAAAAGAAAAGGCTATATATAGCCTTTTCTAAAATTAAAAAAAATTATGTTAGTTATTTTTTTTTTAATTTAATACATTTTATTGAAAACAAAATGCTATGAAATAGCTTTGCCGCGGCAGTTCTCGAGTGCCACATGTCTTTTTTTATTGGCGTATCAGTAACGCTCCAAAAGAAAAGGCTATAGCCTTTTCTAAAATTAAAAAAAATTATGTTAGTTATTTTTTTTTTTAATTTAATACATTTTATTGAAAACAAAATGCTATGAAATAGCTTTGCCGCGGCAGTTCTCGAGTGCCACATGTCTTTTTTTATTGGCGTATCAGTAACGCTCCAAAAGAAAAGGCTATATATAGCCTTTTCTAAAATTAAAAAAAATTATGTTAGTTATTTTTTTTTAATTTAATACATTTTATTGAAAACAAAATGCTATGAAATAGCTTTGCCGCGGCAGTTCTCGAGTGCCACATGTCTTTTTTTATTGGCGTATCAGTAACGCTCCAAAAGAAAAGGCTATAGCCTTTTCTAAAATTAAAAAAAATTATGTTAGTTATTTTTTTTTTTTTAATTTAATACATTTTATTGAAAACAAAATGCTATGAAATAGCTTTGCCGCGGCAGTTCTCGAGTGCCACATGTCTTTTTTTATTGGCGTATCAGTAACGCTCCAAAAGAAAAGGCTATAGCCTTTTCTAAAATTAAAAAAAATTATGTTAGTTATTTTTTTTTTTTAATTTAATACATTTTATTGAAAACAAAATGCTATGAAATAGCTTTGCCGCGGCAGTTCTCGAGTGCCACATGTCTTTTTTTATTGGCGTATCAGTAACGCTCCAAAAGAAAAGGCTATATATAGCCTTTTCTAAAATTAAAAAAAATTATGTTAGTTATTTTTTTTTAATTTAATACATTTTATTGAAAACAAAATGCTATGAAATAGCTTTGCCGCGGCAGTTCTCGAGTGCCACATGTCTTTTTTTATTGGCGTATCAGTAACGCTCCAAAAGAAAAGGCTATATATAGCCTTTTCTAAAATTAAAAAAAATTATGTTAGTTATTTTTTTTTTTTAATTTAATACATTTTATTGAAAACAAAATGCTATGAAATAGCTTTGCCGCGGCAGTTCTCGAGTGCCACATGTCTTTTTTTATTGGCGTATCAGTAACGCTCCAAAAGAAAAGGCTATAGCCTTTTCTAAAATTAAAAAAAATTATGTTAGTTATTTTTTTTTTTTTTTAATTTAATACATTTTATTGAAAACAAAATGCTATGAAATAGCTTTGCCGCGGCAGTTCTCGAGTGCCACATGTCTTTTTTTATTGGCGTATCAGTAACGCTCCAAAAGAAAAGGCTATATATAGCCTTTTCTAAAATTAAAAAAAATTATGTTAGTTATTTTTTTTTAATTTAATACATTTTATTGAAAACAAAATGCTATGAAATAGCTTTGCCGCGGCAGTTCTCGAGTGCCACATGTCTTTTTTTATTGGCGTATCAGTAACGCTCCAAAAGAAAAGGCTATAGCCTTTTCTAAAATTAAAAAAAATTATGTTAGTTATTTTTTTTTTTTTAATTTAATACATTTTATTGAAAACAAAATGCTATGAAATAGCTTTGCCGCGGCAGTTCTCGAGTGCCACATGTCTTTTTTTATTGGCGTATCAGTAACGCTCCAAAAGAAAAGGCTATATATAGCCTTTTCTAAAATTAAAAAAAATTATGTTAGTTATTTTTTTTTAATTTAATACATTTTATTGAAAACAAAATGCTATGAAATAGCTTTGCCGCGGCAGTTCTCGAGTGCCACATGTCTTTTTTTATTGGCGTATCAGTAACGCTCCAAAAGAAAAGGCTATAGCCTTTTCTAAAATTAAAAAAAATTATGTTAGTTATTTTTTTTTTTTAATTTAATACATTTTATTGAAAACAAAATGCTATGAAATAGCTTTGCCGCGGCAGTTCTCGAGTGCCACATGTCTTTTTTTATTGGCGTATCAGTAACGCTCCAAAAGAAAAGGCTATAGCCTTTTCTAAAATTAAAAAAAATTATGTTAGTTATTTTTTTTTAATTTAATACATTTTATTGAAAATAAAATGCTATGAAATAGCTTTGCCGCGGCAGTTCTCGAGTGCCACATGTCTTTTTTTATTGGCGTATCAGTAACGCTCCAAAAGAAAAGGCTATATATAGCCTTTTCTAAAATTAAAAAAAATTATGTTAGTTATTTTTTTTTTAATTTAATACATTTTATTGAAAACAAAATGCTATGAAATAGCTTTGCCGCGGCAGTTCTCGAGTGCCACATGTCTTTTTTTATTGGCGTATCAGTAACGCTCCAAAAGAAAAGGCTATATATAGCCTTTTCTAAAATTAAAAAAAATTATGTTAGTTATTTTTTTTTTAATTTAATACATTTTATTGAAAACAAAATTCTATGCAATGGCTTTACCACGGCAGTTCTCGAGTGCCACATGTCTTTTTTTATTGGCGTATCAGTAACGCTCCAAAAGAAAAGGCTTATAGCCTTTTCTAAAATTAAAAAAAATTATGTTAGTTATTTTTTTTTAATTTAATAAATTTTATTGAAAACAAAATGCTATGCAATGGCTTTGCCGCGGCAGTTCTCGAGTGCCACATGTCTTTTTTTATTGGCGTATCAGTAACGCTCCAAAAGAAAAGGCTATAGCCTTTTCTAAAATTAAAAAAAATTATGTTAGTTATTTTTTTTTTAATTTAATACATTTTATTGAAAATAAAATGCTATGAAATAGCTTTGCCGCGGCAGTTCTCGAGTGCCACATGTCTTTTTTTATTGGCGTATCAGTAACGCTCCAAAAGAAAAGGCTATAGCCTTTTCTAAAATTAAAAAAAATTATGTTAGTTATTTTTTTTTTTTTAATTTAATACATTTTATTGAAAACAAAATGCTATGAAATAGCTTTGCCGCGGCAGTTCTCGAGTGCCACATGTCTTTTTTTATTGGCGTATCAGTAACGCTCCAAAAGAAAAGGCTATAGCCTTTTCTAAAATTAAAAAATATTATGTTAGTTATTTTTTTTTTTAATTTAATACATTTTATTGAAAACAAAATGCTATGCAATGGCTTTGCCGCGGCAGTTCTCGAGTGCCACATGTCTTTTTTTATTGGCGTATCAGTAACGCTCCAAAAGAAAAGGCTATAGCCTTTTCTAAAATTAAAAAAAATTATGTTAGTTATTTTTTTTTTTAATTTAATACATTTTATTGAAAATAAAATGCTATGAAATAGCTTTGCCGCGGCAGTTCTCGAGTGCCACATGTCTTTTTTTATTGGCGTATCAGTAACGCTCCAAAAGAAAAGGCTATAGCCTTTTCTAAAATTAAAAAAAATTATGTTAGTTATTTTTTTTTTTAATTTAATACATTTTATTGAAAATAAAATGCTATGAAATAGCTTTGCCGCGGCAGTTCTCGAGTGCCACATGTCTTTTTTTATTGGCGTATCAGTAACGCTCCAAAAGAAAAGGCTATAGCCTTTTCTAAAATTAAAAAAAATTATGTTAGTTATTTTTTTTTAATTTAATACATTTTATTGAAAACAAAATGCTATGAAATAGCTTTGCCGCGGCAGTTCTCGAGTGCCACATGTCTTTTTTTATTGGCGTATCAGTAACGCTCCAAAAGAAAAGGCTATATATAGCCTTTTCTAAAATTAAAAAAAATTATGTTAGTTATTTTTTTTTAATTTAATACATTTTATTGAAAATAAAATGCTATGAAATAGCTTTGCCGCGGCAGTTCTCGAGTGCCACATGTCTTTTTTTATTGGCGTATCAGTAACGCTCCAAAAGAAAAGGCTATATATAGCCTTTTCTAAAATTAAAAAAAATTATGTTAGTTATTTTTTTTTTTTTTAATTTAATACATTTTATTGAAAACAAAATGCTATGAAATAGCTTTGCCGCGGCAGTTCTCGAGTGCCACATGTCTTTTTTTATTGGCGTATCAGTAACGCTCCAAAAGAAAAGGCTATATATAGCCTTTTCTAAAATTAAAAAAAATTATGTTAGTTATTTTTTTTTAATTTAATACATTTTATTGAAAACAAAATGCTATGAAATAGCTTTGCCGCGGCAGTTCTCGAGTGCCACATGTCTTTTTTTATTGGCGTATCAGTAACGCTCCAAAAGAAAAGGCTATAGCCTTTTCTAAAATTAAAAAAAATTATGTTAGTTATTTTTTTTTTTTAATTTAATACATTTTATTGAAAACAAAATGCTATGAAATAGCTTTGCCGCGGCAGTTCTCGAGTGCCACATGTCTTTTTTTATTGGCGTATCAGTAACGCTCCAAAAGAAAAGGCTATAGCCTTTTCTAAAATTAAAAAAAATTATGTTAGTTATTTTTTTTTTAATTTAATACATTTTATTGAAAACAAAATGCTATGAAATAGCTTTGCCGCGGCAGTTCTCGAGTGCCACATGTCTTTTTTTATTGGCGTATCAGTAACGCTCGGCTATATATAGCCTTTTCTAAAATTAAAAAAAATTATGTTAGTTATTTTTTTTTAATTTAATACATTTTATTGAAAACAAAATGCTATGAAATAGCTTTGCCGCGGCAGTTCTCGAGTGCCACATGTCTTTTTTTATTGGCGTATCAGTAACGCTCCAAAAGAAAAGGCTATATATAGCCTTTTCTAAAATTAAAAAAAATTATGTTAGTTATTTTTTTTTAATTTAATACATTTTATTGAAAACAAAATGCTATGAAATAGCTTTGCCGCGGCAGTTCTCGAGTGCCACATGTCTTTTTTTATTGGCGTATCAGTAACGCTCCAAAAGAAAAGGCTATATATAGCCTTTTCTAAAATTAAAAAAAATTATGTTAGTTATTTTTTTTTTAATTTAATACATTTTATTGAAAACAAAATGCTATGAAATAGCTTTGCCGCGGCAGTTCTCGAGTGCCACATGTCTTTTTTTATTGGCGTATCAGTAACGCTCCAAAAGAAAAGGCTATAGCCTTTTCTAAAATTAAAAAAAATTATGTTAGTTATTTTTTTTTAATTTAATACATTTTATTGAAAACAAAATGCTATGAAATAGCTTTGCCGCGGCAGTTCTCGAGTGCCACATGTCTTTTTTTATTGGCGTATCAGTAACGCTCCAAAAGAAAAGGCTATAGCCTTTTCTAAAATTAAAAAAAATTATGTTAGTTATTTTTTTTTTAATTTAATACATTTTATTGAAAACAAAATTCTATGCAATGGCTTTACCGCGGCAGTTCTCGAGTGCCACATGTCTTTTTTTATTGGCGTATCAGTAACGCTCCAAAAGAAAAGGCTTATAGCCTTTTCTAAAATTAAAAAAAATTATGTTAGTTATTTTTTTTTAATTTAATAAATTTTATTGAAAACAAAATGCTATGCAATGGCTTTGCCGCGGCAGTTCTCGAGTGCCACATGTCTTTTTTTATTGGCGTATCAGTAACGCTCCAAAAGAAAAGGCTATATATAGCCTTTTCTAAAATTAAAAAAAATTATGTTAGTTATTTTTTTTTTAATTTAATACATTTTATTGAAAACAAAATTCTATGCAATGGCTTTACCGCGGCAGTTCTCGAGTGCCACATGTCTTTTTTTATTGGCGTATCAGTAACGCTCCAAAAGAAAAGGCTTATAGCCTTTTCTAAAATTAAAAAAAATTATGTTAGTTATTTTTTTTTAATTTAATAAATTTTATTGAAAACAAAATGCTATGCAATGGCTTTGCCGCGGCAGTTCTCGAGTGCCACATGTCTTTTTTTATTGGCGTATCAGTAACGCTCCAAAAGAAAAGGCTATAGCCTTTTCTAAAATTAAAAAAAATTATGTTAGTTATTTTTTTTTTATTTAATACATTTTATTGAAAACAAAATGCTATGAAATAGCTTTGCCGCGGCAGTTCTCGAGTGCCACATGTCTTTTTTTATTGGCGTATCAGTAACGCTCCAAAAGAAAAGGCTATAGCCTTTTCTAAAATTAAAAAAAATTATGTTAGTTATTTTTTTTTAATTTAATACATTTTATTGAAAACAAAATGCTATGCAATGGCTTAACCGCGGCAGTTCTCGAGTGCCACATGTCTTTTTTTATTGGCGTATCAGTAACGCTCCAAAAGAAAAGGCTATAGCCTTTTCTAAAATTAAAAAAAATTATGTTAGTTATTTTTTTTTTAATTTAATACATTTTATTGAAAACAAAATGCTATGAAATAGCTTTGCCGCGGCAGTTCTCGAGTGCCACATGTCTTTTTTTATTGGCGTATCAGTAACGCTCCAAAAGAAAAGGCTATAGCCTTTTCTAAAATTAAAAAAAATTATGTTAGTTATTTTTTTTTTAATTTAATACATTTTATTGAAAACAAAATGCTATGCAATGGCTTTGCCGCGGCAGTTCTCGAGTGCCACATGTCTTTTTTTATTGGCGTATCAGTAACGCTCCAAAAGAAAAGGCTATAGCCTTTTCTAAAATTAAAAAAAATTATGTTAGTTATTTTTTTTTTAATTTAATACATTTTATTGAAAACAAAATGCTATGAAATAGCTTTGCCGCGGCAGTTCTCGAGTGCCACATGTCTTTTTTTATTGGCGTATCAGTAACGCTCCAAAAGAAAAGGCTATAGCCTTTTCTAAAATTAAAAAAAGTTATGTTAGTTATTTTTTTTTTAATTTAATACATTTTATTGAAAACAAAATGCTATGCAATGGCTTTGCCGCGGCAGTTCTCGAGTGCCACATGTCTTTTTTTATTGGCGTATCAGTAACGCTCCAAAAGAAAAGGCTATAGCCTTTTCTAAAATTAAAAAAAATTATGTTAGTTATTTTTTTTTTAATTTAATACATTTTATTGAAAACAAAATGCTATGAAATAGCTTTGCCGCGGCAGTTCTCGAGTGCCACATGTCTTTTTTTATTGGCGTATCAGTAACGCTCCAAAAGAAAAGGCTATAATAGCCTTTTCTAAAATTAAAAAAAATTATGTTAGTTATTTTTTTTTTAATTTAATACATTTTATTGAAAACAAAATGCTATGAAATAGCTTTGCCGCGGCAGTTCTCGAGTGCCACATGTCTTTTTTTATTGGCGTATCAGTAACGCTCCAAAAGAAAAGGCTATAGCCTTTTCTAAAATTAAAAAAAATTATGTTAGTTATTTTTTTTTTAATTTAATACATTTTATTGAAAACAAAATGCTATGAAATAGCTTTGCCGCGGCAGTTCTCGAGTGCCACATGTCTTTTTTTATTGGCGTATCAGTAACGCTCCAAAAGAAAAGGCTATAGCCTTTTCTAAAATTAAAAAAAATTATGTTAGTTATTTTTTTTTTAATTTAATACATTTTATTGAAAACAAAATGCTATGCAATGGCTTTGCCGCGGCAGTTCTCGAGTGCCACATGTCTTTTTTTATTGGCGTATCAGTAACGCTCCAAAAGAAAAGGCTATAGCCTTTTCTAAAATTAAAAAAAATTATGTTAGTTATTTTTTTTTAATTTAATACATTTTATTGAAAACAAAATGCTATGAAATAGCTTTGCCGCGGCAGTTCTCGAGTGCCACATGTCTTTTTTTATTGGCGTATCAGTAACGCTCCAAAAGAAAAGGCTATAATAGCCTTTTCTAAAATTAAAAAAAATTATGTTAGTTATTTTTTTTTAATTTAATACATTTTATTGAAAACAAAATGCTATGCAATGGCTTTGCCGCGGCAGTTCTCGAGTGCCACATGTCTTTTTTTATTGGCGTATCAGTAACGCTCCAAAAGAAAAGGCTATAGCCTTTTCTAAAATTAAAAAAAATTATGTTAGTTATTTTTTTTTTAATTTAATACATTTTATTGAAAACAAAATGCTATGAAATAGCTTTGCCGCGGCAGTTCTCGAGTGCCACATGTCTTTTTTTATTGGCGTATCAGTAACGCTCCAAAAGAAAAGGCTATAGCCTTTTCTAAAATTAAAAAAAATTATGTTAGTTATTTTTTTTTTAATTTAATACATTTTATTGAAAACAAAATGCTATGAAATAGCTTTGCCGCGGCAGTTCTCGAGTGCCACATGTCTTTTTTTATTGGCGTATCAGTAACGCTCCAAAAGAAAAGGCTATAATAGCCTTTTCTAAAATTAAAAAAAATTATGTTAGTTATTTTTTTTTAATTTAATACATTTTATTGAAAACAAAATGCTATGAAATAGCTTTGCCGCGGCAGTTCTCGAGTGCCACATGTCTTTTTTTATTGGCGTATCAGTAACGCTCCAAAAGAAAAGGCTATAGCCTTTTCTAAAATTAAAAAAAGTTATGTTAGTTATTTTTTTTTTTAATTTAATACATTTTATTGAAAACAAAATGCTATGCAATGGCTTTGCCGCGGCAGTTCTCGAGTGCCACATGTCTTTTTTTATTGGCGTATCAGTAACGCTCCAAAAGAAAAGGCTATAGCCTTTTCTAAAATTAAAAAAAGTTATGTTAGTTATTTTTTTTTAATTTAATACATTTTATTGAAAACAAAATGCTATGCAATGGCTTTGCCGCGGCAGTTCTCGAGTGCCACATGTCTTTTTTTATTGGCGTATCAGTAACGCTCCAAAAGAAAAGGCTATAGCCTTTTCTAAAATTAAAAAAAATTATGTTAGTTATTTTTTTTTTAATTTAATACATTTTATTGAAAACAAAATGCTATGAAATAGCTTTGCCGCGGCAGTTCTCGAGTGCCACATGTCTTTTTTTATTGGCGTATCAGTAACGCTCCAAAAGAAAAGGCTATAATAGCCTTTTCTAAAATTAAAAAAAATTATGTTAGTTATTTTTTTTTAATTTAATACATTTTATTGAAAACAAAATGCTATGCAATGGCTTTGCCGCGGCAGTTCTCGAGTGCCACATGTCTTTTTTTATTGGCGTATCAGTAACGCTCCAAAAGAAAAGGCTATAGCCTTTTCTAAAATTAAAAAAAATTATGTTAGTTATTTTTTTTTTAATTTAATACATTTTATTGAAAACAAAATGCTATGAAATAGCTTTGCCGCGGCAGTTCTCGAGTGCCACATGTCTTTTTTTATTGGCGTATCAGTAACGCTCCAAAAGAAAAGGCTATAGCCTTTTCTAAAATTAAAAAAAATTATGTTAGTTATTTTTTTTTTAATTTAATACATTTTATTGAAAACAAAATGCTATGAAATAGCTTTGCCGCGGCAGTTCTCGAGTGCCACATGTCTTTTTTTATTGGCGTATCAGTAACGCTCCAAAAGAAAAGGCTATAATAGCCTTTTCTAAAATTAAAAAAAATTATGTTAGTTATTTTTTTTTAATTTAATACATTTTATTGAAAACAAAATGCTATGAAATAGCTTTGCCGCGGCAGTTCTCGAGTGCCACATGTCTTTTTTTATTGGCGTATCAGTAACGCTCCAAAAGAAAAGGCTATAGCCTTTTCTAAAATTAAAAAAAGTTATGTTAGTTATTTTTTTTTTTAATTTAATACATTTTATTGAAAACAAAATGCTATGCAATGGCTTTGCCGCGGCAGTTCTCGAGTGCCACATGTCTTTTTTTATTGGCGTATCAGTAACGCTCCAAAAGAAAAGGCTATAGCCTTTTCTAAAATTAAAAAAAGTTATGTTAGTTATTTTTTTTTTAATTTAATACATTTTATTGAAAACAAAATGCTATGCAATGGCTTTGCCGCGGCAGTTCTCGAGTGCCACATGTCTTTTTTTATTGGCGTATCAGTAACGCTCCAAAAGAAAAGGCTATAATAGCCTTTTCTAAAATTAAAAAAAATTATGTTAGTTATTTTTTTTTAATTTAATACATTTTATTGAAAACAAAATGCTATGAAATAGCTTTGCCGCGGCAGTTCTCGAGTGCCACATGTCTTTTTTTATTGGCGTATCAGTAACGCTCCAAAAGAAAAGGCTATAGCCTTTTCTAAAATTAAAAAAAGTTATGTTAGTTATTTTTTTTTTTAATTTAATACATTTTATTGAAAACAAAATGCTATGCAATGGCTTTGCCGCGGCAGTTCTCGAGTGCCACATGTCTTTTTTTATTGGCGTATCAGTAACGCTCCAAAAGAAAAGGCTATAGCCTTTTCTAAAATTAAAAAAAGTTATGTTAGTTATTTTTTTTTTTAATTTAATACATTTTATTGAAAACAAAATGCTATGCAATGGCTTTGCCGCGGCAGTTCTCGAGTGCCACATGTCTTTTTTTATTGGCGTATCAGTAACGCTCCAAAAGAAAAGGCTATAGCCTTTTCTAAAATTAAAAAAAGTTATGTTAGTTATTTTTTTTTTAATTTAATACATTTTATTGAAAACAAAATGCTATGCAATGGCTTTGCCGCGGCAGTTCTCGAGTGCCACATGTCTTTTTTTATTGGCGTATCAGTAACGCTCCAAAAGAAAAGGCTATAGCCTTTTCTAAAATTAAAAAAAGTTATGTTAGTTATTTTTTTTTTTAATTTAATACATTTTATTGAAAACAAAATGCTATGCAATGGCTTTGCCGCGGCAGTTCTCGAGTGCCACATGTCTTTTTTTATTGGCGTATCAGTAACGCTCCAAAAGAAAAGGCTATATATAGCCTTTTCTAAAATTAAAAAAAAATTATGTTAATTATTTTTTTTTTAATTTAATACATTTTATTGAAAACAAAATGCTATGAAATAGCTTTGCCGCGGCAGTTCCCGAGTGCCACATGTCTTTTTTTATTGGCGTATCAGTAACGCTCCAAAAGAAAAGGCTATAGCCTTTTCTAAAATTAAAAAAAATTATGTTAGTTATTTTTTTTTAATTTAATACATTTTATTGAAAACAAAATGCTATGAAATAGCTTTGCCGCGGCAGTTCTCGAGTGCCACATGTCTTTTTTTATTGGCGTATCAGTAACGCTCCAAAAGAAAAGGCTATAGCCTTTTCTAAAATTAAAAAAAATTATGTTAGTTATTTTTTTTTAATTTAATACATTTTATTGAAAACAAAATGCTATGAAATAGCTTTGCCGCGGCAGTTCTCGAGTGCCACATGTCTTTTTTTATTGGCGTATCAGTAACGCTCCAAAAGAAAAGGCTATAGCCTTTTCTAAAATTAAAAAAAGTTATGTTAGTTATTTTTTTTTTTAATTTAATACATTTTATTGAAAACAAAATGCTATGAAATAGCTTTGCCGCGGCAGTTCTCGAGTGCCACATGTCTTTTTTTATTGGCGTATCAGTAACGCTCCAAAAGAAAAGGCTATAGCCTTTTCTAAAATTAAAAAAAGTTATGTTAGTTATTTTTTTTTTTAATTTAATACATTTTATTGAAAACAAAATGCTATGAAATAGCTTTGCCGCGGCAGTTCTCGAGTGCCACATGTCTTTTTTTATTGGCGTATCAGTAACGCTCCAAAAGAAAAGGCTATAGCCTTTTCTAAAATTAAAAAAAGTTATGTTAGTTATTTTTTTTTTTAATTTAATACATTTTATTGAAAACAAAATGCTATGAAATAGCTTTGCCGCGGCAGTTCTCGAGTGCCACATGTCTTTTTTTATTGGCGTATCAGTAACGCTCCAAAAGAAAAGGCTATAGCCTTTTCTAAAATTAAAAAAAATTATGTTAGTTATTTTTTTTTAATTTAATACATTTTATTGAAAACAAAATGCTATGAAATAGCTTTGCCGCGGCAGTTCTCGAGTGCCACATGTCTTTTTTTATTGGCGTATCAGTAACGCTCCAAAAGAAAAGGCTATAGCCTTTTCTAAAATTAAAAAAAGTTATGTTAGTTATTTTTTTTTTTAATTTAATACATTTTATTGAAAACAAAATGCTATGCAATGGCTTTGCCGCGGCAGTTCTCGAGTGCCACATGTCTTTTTTTATTGGCGTATCAGTAACGCTCCAAAAGAAAAGGCTATAGCCTTTTCTAAAATTAAAAAAAGTTATGTTAGTTATTTTTTTTTTTAATTTAATACATTTTATTGAAAACAAAATGCTATGCAATGGCTTTGCCGCGGCAGTTCTCGAGTGCCACATGTCTTTTTTTATTGGCGTATCAGTAACGCTCCAAAAGAAAAGGCTATAGCCTTTTCTAAAATTAAAAAAAGTTATGTTAGTTATTTTTTTTTTAATTTAATACATTTTATTGAAAACAAAATGCTATGCAATGGCTTTGCCGCGGCAGTTCTCGAGTGCCACATGTCTTTTTTTATTGGCGTATCAGTAACGCTCCAAAAGAAAAGGCTATAGCCTTTTCTAAAATTAAAAAAAGTTATGTTAGTTATTTTTTTTTTTAATTTAATACATTTTATTGAAAACAAAATGCTATGCAATGGCTTTGCCGCGGCAGTTCTCGAGTGCCACATGTCTTTTTTTATTGGCGTATCAGTAACGCTCCAAAAGAAAAGGCTATATATAGCCTTTTCTAAAATTAAAAAAAAATTATGTTAATTATTTTTTTTTTAATTTAATACATTTTATTGAAAACAAAATGCTATGAAATAGCTTTGCCGCGGCAGTTCCCGAGTGCCACATGTCTTTTTTTATTGGCGTATCAGTAACGCTCCAAAAGAAAAGGCTATAGCCTTTTCTAAAATTAAAAAAAATTATGTTAGTTATTTTTTTTTAATTTAATACATTTTATTGAAAACAAAATGCTATGAAATAGCTTTGCCGCGGCAGTTCTCGAGTGCCACATGTCTTTTTTTATTGGCGTATCAGTAACGCTCCAAAAGAAAAGGCTATAGCCTTTTCTAAAATTAAAAAAAATTATGTTAGTTATTTTTTTTTAATTTAATACATTTTATTGAAAACAAAATGCTATGAAATAGCTTTGCCGCGGCAGTTCTCGAGTGCCACATGTCTTTTTTTATTGGCGTATCAGTAACGCTCCAAAAGAAAAGGCTATAGCCTTTTCTAAAATTAAAAAAAATTATGTTAGTTATTTTTTTTTAATTTAATACATTTTATTGAAAACAAAATGCTATGCAATGGCTTTGCCGCGGCAGTTCTCGAGTGCCACATGTCTTTTTTTATTGGCGTATCAGTAACGCTCCAAAAGAAAAGGCAATAGCCTTTTCTAAAATTAAAAAAAATTATGTTAGTTATTTTTTTTTAATTTAATACATTTTATTGAAAACAAAATGCTATGAAATAGCTTTGCCGCGGCAGTTCTCGAGTGCCACATGTCTTTTTTTATTGGCGTATCAGTAACGCTCCAAAAGAAAAGGCTATAGCCTTTTCTAAAATTAAAAAATATTATGTTAGTTATTTTTTTTTTAATTTAATACATTTTATTGAAAACAAAATGCTATGCAATGGCTTTGCCGCGGCAGTTCTCGAGTGCCACATGTCTTTTTTTATTGGCGTATCAGTAACGCTCCAAAAGAAAAGGCTATAGCCTTTTCTAAAATTAAAAAAAATTATGTTAGTTATTTTTTTTTTAATTTAATACATTTTATTGAAAACAAAATGCTATGAAATAGCTTTGCCGCGGCAGTTCTCGAGTGCCACATGTCTTTTTTTATTGGCGTATCAGTAACGCTCCAAAAGAAAAGGCTATAGCCTTTTCTAAAATTAAAAAAAATTATGTTAGTTATTTTTTTTTTAATTTAATACATTTTATTGAAAATAAAATGCTATGAAATAGCTTTGCCGCGGCAGTTCTCGAGTGCCACATGTCTTTTTTTATTGGCGTATCAGTAACGCTCCAAAAGAAAAGGCTATAGCCTTTTCTAAAATTAAAAAAAATTATGTTAGTTATTTTTTTTTAATTTAATACATTTTATTGAAAACAAAATGCTATGAAATAGCTTTGCCGCGGCAGTTCTCGAGTGCCACATGTCTTTTTTTATTGGCGTATCAGTAACGCTCCAAAAGAAAAGGCTATATATAGCCTTTTCTAAAATTAAAAAAAATTATGTTAGTTATTTTTTTTTAATTTAATACATTTTATTGAAAACAAAATGCTATGAAATAGCTTTGCCGCGGCAGTTCTCGAGTGCCACATGTCTTTTTTTATTGGCGTATCAGTAACGCTCCAAAAGAAAAGGCTATAGCCTTTTCTAAAATTAAAAAAAATTATGTTAGTTATTTTTTTTTTTAATTTAATACATTTTATTGAAAACAAAATGCTATGAAATAGCTTTGCCGCGGCAGTTCTCGAGTGCCACATGTCTTTTTTTATTGGCGTATCAGTAACGCTCCAAAAGAAAAGGCTATATATAGCCTTTTCTAAAATTAAAAAAAATTATGTTAGTTATTTTTTTTTAATTTAATACATTTTATTGAAAACAAAATGCTATGAAATAGCTTTGCCGCGGAAGTTCTCGAGTGCCACATGTCTTTTTTTATTGGCGTATCAGTAACGCTCCAAAAGAAAAGGCTATAGCCTTTTCTAAAATTAAAAAAAGTTATGTTAGTTATTTTTTTTTTTAATTTAATACATTTTATTGAAAACAAAATGCTATGCAATGGCTTTGCCGCGGCAGTTCTCGAGTGCCACATGTCTTTTTTTATTGGCGTATCAGTAACGCTCCAAAAGAAAAGGCTATAGCCTTTTCTAAAATTAAAAAAAATTATGTTAGTTATTTTTTTTTTAATTTAATACATTTTATTGAAAACAAAATGCTATGAAATAGCTTTGCCGCGGCAGTTCTCGAGTGCCACATGTCTTTTTTTATTGGCGTATCAGTAACGCTCCAAAAGAAAAGGCTATAATAGCCTTTTCTAAAATTAAAAAAAATTATGTTAGTTATTTTTTTTTAATTTAATACATTTTATTGAAAACAAAATGCTATGCAATGGCTTTGCCGCGGCAGTTCTCGAGTGCCACATGTCTTTTTTTATTGGCGTATCAGTAACGCTCCAAAAGAAAAGGCTATATATAGCCTTTTCTAAAATTAAAAAAAAATTATGTTAATTATTTTTTTTTTAATTTAATACATTTTATTGAAAACAAAATGCTATGAAATAGCTTTGCCGCGGCAGTTCCCGAGTGCCACATGTCTTTTTTTATTGGCGTATCAGTAACGCTCCAAAAGAAAAGGCTATAGCCTTTTCTAAAATTAAAAAAAATTATGTTAGTTATTTTTTTTTAATTTAATACATTTTATTGAAAACAAAATGCTATGAAATAGCTTTGCCGCGGCAGTTCTCGAGTGCCACATGTCTTTTTTTATTGGCGTATCAGTAACGCTCCAAAAGAAAAGGCTATAGCCTTTTCTAAAATTAAAAAAAATTATGTTAGTTATTTTTTTTTAATTTAATACATTTTATTGAAAACAAAATGCTATGAAATAGCTTTGCCGCGGCAGTTCTCGAGTGCCACATGTCTTTTTTTATTGGCGTATCAGTAACGCTCCAAAAGAAAAGGCTATAGCCTTTTCTAAAATTAAAAAAAATTATGTTAGTTATTTTTTTTTAATTTAATACATTTTATTGAAAACAAAATGCTATGAAATAGCTTTGCCGCGGCAGTTCTCGAGTGCCACATGTCTTTTTTTATTGGCGTATCAGTAACGCTCCAAAAGAAAAGGCAATAGCCTTTTCTAAAATTAAAAAAAATTATGTTAGTTATTTTTTTTTAATTTAATACATTTTATTGAAAACAAAATGCTATGCAATGGCTTTGCCGCGGCAGTTCTCGAGTGCCACATGTCTTTTTTTATTGGCGTATCAGTAACGCTCCAAAAGAAAAGGCAATAGCCTTTTCTAAAATTAAAAAAAATTATGTTAGTTATTTTTTTTTAATTTAATACATTTTATTGAAAACAAAATGCTATGAAATAGCTTTGCCGCGGCAGTTCTCGAGTGCCACATGTCTTTTTTTATTGGCGTATCAGTAACGCTCCAAAAGAAAAGGCTATAGCCTTTTCTAAAATTAAAAAATATTATGTTAGTTATTTTTTTTTTAATTTAATACATTTTATTGAAAACAAAATGCTATGCAATGGCTTTGCCGCGGCAGTTCTCGAGTGCCACATGTCTTTTTTTATTGGCGTATCAGTAACGCTCCAAAAGAAAAGGCTATAGCCTTTTCTAAAATTAAAAAAAATTATGTTAGTTATTTTTTTTTTAATTTAATACATTTTATTGAAAACAAAATGCTATGAAATAGCTTTGCCGCGGCAGTTCTCGAGTGCCACATGTCTTTTTTTATTGGCGTATCAGTAACGCTCCAAAAGAAAAGGCTATAGCCTTTTCTAAAATTAAAAAAAATTATGTTAGTTATTTTTTTTTTAATTTAATACATTTTATTGAAAATAAAATGCTATGAAATAGCTTTGCCGCGGCAGTTCTCGAGTGCCACATGTCTTTTTTTATTGGCGTATCAGTAACGCTCCAAAAGAAAAGGCTATAGCCTTTTCTAAAATTAAAAAAAATTATGTTAGTTATTTTTTTTTAATTTAATACATTTTATTGAAAACAAAATGCTATGAAATAGCTTTGCCGCGGCAGTTCTCGAGTGCCACATGTCTTTTTTTATTGGCGTATCAGTAACGCTCCAAAAGAAAAGGCTATATATAGCCTTTTCTAAAATTAAAAAAAATTATGTTAGTTATTTTTTTTTAATTTAATACATTTTATTGAAAACAAAATGCTATGAAATAGCTTTGCCGCGGCAGTTCTCGAGTGCCACATGTCTTTTTTTATTGGCGTATCAGTAACGCTCCAAAAGAAAAGGCTATAGCCTTTTCTAAAATTAAAAAAAATTATGTTAGTTATTTTTTTTTTTAATTTAATACATTTTATTGAAAACAAAATGCTATGAAATAGCTTTGCCGCGGCAGTTCTCGAGTGCCACATGTCTTTTTTTATTGGCGTATCAGTAACGCTCCAAAAGAAAAGGCTATATATAGCCTTTTCTAAAATTAAAAAAAATTATGTTAGTTATTTTTTTTTAATTTAATACATTTTATTGAAAACAAAATGCTATGAAATAGCTTTGCCGCGGAAGTTCTCGAGTGCCACATGTCTTTTTTTATTGGCGTATCAGTAACGCTCCAAAAGAAAAGGCTATAGCCTTTTCTAAAATTAAAAAAAGTTATGTTAGTTATTTTTTTTTTTAATTTAATACATTTTATTGAAAACAAAATGCTATGCAATGGCTTTGCCGCGGCAGTTCTCGAGTGCCACATGTCTTTTTTTATTGGCGTATCAGTAACGCTCCAAAAGAAAAGGCTATAGCCTTTTCTAAAATTAAAAAAAATTATGTTAGTTATTTTTTTTTTAATTTAATACATTTTATTGAAAACAAAATGCTATGAAATAGCTTTGCCGCGGCAGTTCTCGAGTGCCACATGTCTTTTTTTATTGGCGTATCAGTAACGCTCCAAAAGAAAAGGCTATAATAGCCTTTTCTAAAATTAAAAAAAATTATGTTAGTTATTTTTTTTTAATTTAATACATTTTATTGAAAACAAAATGCTATGCAATGGCTTTGCCGCGGCAGTTCTCGAGTGCCACATGTCTTTTTTTATTGGCGTATCAGTAACGCTCCAAAAGAAAAGGCTATAGCCTTTTCTAAAATTAAAAAAAATTATGTTAGTTATTTTTTTTTAATTTAATACATTTTATTGAAAACAAAATGCTATGAAATAGCTTTGCCGCGGCAGTTCTCGAGTGCCACATGTCTTTTTTTATTGGCGTATCAGTAACGCTCCAAAAGAAAAGGCTATAGCCTTTTCTAAAATTAAAAAAAATTATGTTAGTTATTTTTTTTTTAATTTAATACATTTTATTGAAAACAAAATGCTATGCAATGGCTTTGCCGCGGCAGTTCTCGAGTGCCACATGTCTTTTTTTATTGGCGTATCAGTAACGCTCCAAAAGAAAAGGCAATAGCCTTTTCTAAAATTAAAAAAAATTATGTTAGTTATTTTTTTTTAATTTAATACATTTTATTGAAAACAAAATGCTATGAAATAGCTTTGCCGCGGCAGTTCTCGAGTGCCACATGTCTTTTTTTATTGGCGTATCAGTAACGCTCCAAAAGAAAAGGCTATAGCCTTTTCTAAAATTAAAAAATATTATGTTAGTTATTTTTTTTTTAATTTAATACATTTTATTGAAAACAAAATGCTATGCAATGGCTTTGCCGCGGCAGTTCTCGAGTGCCACATGTCTTTTTTTATTGGCGTATCAGTAACGCTCCAAAAGAAAAGGCTATAGCCTTTTCTAAAATTAAAAAAAATTATGTTAGTTATTTTTTTTTTAATTTAATACATTTTATTGAAAACAAAATGCTATGAAATAGCTTTGCCGCGGCAGTTCTCGAGTGCCACATGTCTTTTTTTATTGGCGTATCAGTAACGCTCCAAAAGAAAAGGCTATAGCCTTTTCTAAAATTAAAAAAAATTATGTTAGTTATTTTTTTTTTAATTTAATACATTTTATTGAAAATAAAATGCTATGAAATAGCTTTGCCGCGGCAGTTCTCGAGTGCCACATGTCTTTTTTTATTGGCGTATCAGTAACGCTCCAAAAGAAAAGGCTATAGCCTTTTCTAAAATTAAAAAAAATTATGTTAGTTATTTTTTTTTTTAATTAATACATTTTATTGAAAACAAAATGCTATGAAATAGCTTTGCCGCGGCAGTTCTCGAGTGCCACATGTCTTTTTTTATTGGCGTATCAGTAACGCTCCAAAAGAAAAGGCTATAGCCTTTTCTAAAATTAAAAAAAATTATGTTAGTTATTTTTTTTTTAATTTAATACATTTTATTGAAAATAAAATGCTATGAAATAGCTTTGCCGCGGCAGTTCTCGAGTGCCACATGTCTTTTTTTATTGGCGTATCAGTAACGCTCCAAAAGAAAAGGCTATAGCCTTTTCTAAAATTAAAAAAAATTATGTTAGTTATTTTTTTTTAATTTAATACATTTTATTGAAAACAAAATGCTATGAAATAGCTTTGCCGCGGCAGTTCTCGAGTGCCACATGTCTTTTTTTATTGGCGTATCAGTAACGCTCCAAAAGAAAAGGCTATATATAGCCTTTTCTAAAATTAAAAAAAATTATGTTAGTTATTTTTTTTTAATTTAATACATTTTATTGAAAACAAAATGCTATGAAATAGCTTTGCCGCGGCAGTTCTCGAGTGCCACATGTCTTTTTTTATTGGCGTATCAGTAACGCTCCAAAAGAAAAGGCTATAGCCTTTTCTAAAATTAAAAAAAATTATGTTAGTTATTTTTTTTTTTAATTTAATACATTTTATTGAAAACAAAATGCTATGAAATAGCTTTGCCGCGGCAGTTCTCGAGTGCCACATGTCTTTTTTTATTGGCGTATCAGTAACGCTCCAAAAGAAAAGGCTATATATAGCCTTTTCTAAAATTAAAAAAAATTATGTTAGTTATTTTTTTTTAATTTAATACATTTTATTGAAAACAAAATGCTATGAAATAGCTTTGCCGCGGAAGTTCTCGAGTGCCACATGTCTTTTTTTAATGGCGTATCAGTAACGCTCCAAAAGAAAAGGCTATAGCCTTTTCTAAAATTAAAAAAAGTTATGTTAGTTATTTTTTTTTTTAATTTAATACATTTTATTGAAAACAAAATGCTATGCAATGGCTTTGCCGCGGCAGTTCTCGAGTGCCACATGTCTTTTTTTATTGGCGTATCAGTAACGCTCCAAAAGAAAAGGCTATAGCCTTTTCTAAAATTAAAAAAAATTATGTTAGTTATTTTTTTTTTAATTTAATACATTTTATTGAAAACAAAATGCTATGAAATAGCTTTGCCGCGGCAGTTCTCGAGTGCCACATGTCTTTTTTTATTGGCGTATCAGTAACGCTCCAAAAGAAAAGGCTATAATAGCCTTTTCTAAAATTAAAAAAAATTATGTTAGTTATTTTTTTTTAATTTAATACATTTTATTGAAAACAAAATGCTATGCAATGGCTTTGCCGCGGCAGTTCTCGAGTGCCACATGTCTTTTTTTATTGGCGTATCAGTAACGCTCCAAAAGAAAAGGCTATATATAGCCTTTTCTAAAATTAAAAAAAAATTATGTTAATTATTTTTTTTTTAATTTAATACATTTTATTGAAAACAAAATGCTATGAAATAGCTTTGCCGCGGCAGTTCCCGAGTGCCACATGTCTTTTTTTATTGGCGTATCAGTAACGCTCCAAAAGAAAAGGCTATAGCCTTTTCTAAAATTAAAAAAAATTATGTTAGTTATTTTTTTTTAATTTAATACATTTTATTGAAAACAAAATGCTATGAAATAGCTTTGCCGCGGCAGTTCTCGAGTGCCACATGTCTTTTTTTATTGGCGTATCAGTAACGCTCCAAAAGAAAAGGCTATAGCCTTTTCTAAAATTAAAAAAAATTATGTTAGTTATTTTTTTTTAATTTAATACATTTTATTGAAAACAAAATGCTATGAAATAGCTTTGCCGCGGCAGTTCTCGAGTGCCACATGTCTTTTTTTATTGGCGTATCAGTAACGCTCCAAAAGAAAAGGCTATAGCCTTTTCTAAAATTAAAAAAAATTATGTTAGTTATTTTTTTTTTAATTTAATACATTTTATTGAAAACAAAATGCTATGCAATGGCTTTGCCGCGGCAGTTCTCGAGTGCCACATGTCTTTTTTTATTGGCGTATCAGTAACGCTCCAAAAGAAAAGGCAATAGCCTTTTCTAAAATTAAAAAAAATTATGTTAGTTATTTTTTTTTAATTTAATACATTTTATTGAAAACAAAATGCTATGAAATAGCTTTGCCGCGGCAGTTCTCGAGTGCCACATGTCTTTTTTTATTGGCGTATCAGTAACGCTCCAAAAGAAAAGGCTATAGCCTTTTCTAAAATTAAAAAATATTATGTTAGTTATTTTTTTTTTAATTTAATACATTTTATTGAAAACAAAATGCTATGCAATGGCTTTGCCGCGGCAGTTCTCGAGTGCCACATGTCTTTTTTTATTGGCGTATCAGTAACGCTCCAAAAGAAAAGGCTATAGCCTTTTCTAAAATTAAAAAAAATTATGTTAGTTATTTTTTTTTTAATTTAATACATTTTATTGAAAACAAAATGCTATGAAATAGCTTTGCCGCGGCAGTTCTCGAGTGCCACATGTCTTTTTTTATTGGCGTATCAGTAACGCTCCAAAAGAAAAGGCTATAGCCTTTTCTAAAATTAAAAAAAATTATGTTAGTTATTTTTTTTTTAATTTAATACATTTTATTGAAAATAAAATGCTATGAAATAGCTTTGCCGCGGCAGTTCTCGAGTGCCACATGTCTTTTTTTATTGGCGTATCAGTAACGCTCCAAAAGAAAAGGCTATAGCCTTTTCTAAAATTAAAAAAAATTATGTTAGTTATTTTTTTTTAATTTAATACATTTTATTGAAAACAAAATGCTATGAAATAGCTTTGCCGCGGCAGTTCTCGAGTGCCACATGTCTTTTTTTATTGGCGTATCAGTAACGCTCCAAAAGAAAAGGCTATATATAGCCTTTTCTAAAATTAAAAAAAATTATGTTAGTTATTTTTTTTTAATTTAATACATTTTATTGAAAACAAAATGCTATGAAATAGCTTTGCCGCGGCAGTTCTCGAGTGCCACATGTCTTTTTTTATTGGCGTATCAGTAACGCTCCAAAAGAAAAGGCTATAGCCTTTTCTAAAATTAAAAAAAATTATGTTAGTTATTTTTTTTTTAATTTAATACATTTTATTGAAAACAAAATGCTATGAAATAGCTTTGCCGCGGCAGTTCTCGAGTGCCACATGTCTTTTTTTATTGGCGTATCAGTAACGCTCCAAAAGAAAAGGCTATATATAGCCTTTTCTAAAATTAAAAAAAATTATGTTAGTTATTTTTTTTTAATTTAATACATTTTATTGAAAACAAAATGCTATGAAATAGCTTTGCCGCGGCAGTTCTCGAGTGCCACATGTCTTTTTTTATTGGCGTATCAGTAACGCTCCAAAAGAAAAGGCTATATATAGCCTTTTCTAAAATTAAAAAAAATTATGTTAGTTATTTTTTTTTTAATTTAATACATTTTATTGAAAACAAAATGCTATGAAATAGCTTTGCCGCGGCAGTTCTCGAGTGCCACATGTCTTTTTTTATTGGCGTATCAGTAACGCTCCAAAAGAAAAGGCTATATATAGCCTTTTCTAAAATTAAAAAAAATTATGTTAGTTATTTTTTTTTAATTTAATAAATTTTATTGAAAACAAAATGCTATGAAATAGCTTTGCCGCGGCAGTTCTCGAGTGCCGCATGTCTTTTTTTATTGGCGTATCAGTAACGCTCCAAAAGAAAAGGCTATAGCCTTTTCTAAAATTAAAAAAAATTATGTTAGTTATTTTTTTTTTTTAATTTAATACATTTTATTGAAAACAAAATGCTATGAAATAGCTTTGCCGCGGCAGTTCTCGTATAGCCTTTTCTAAAATTAAAAAAAATTATGTTAGTTATTTTTTTTTTAATTTAATACATTTTATTGAAAACAAAATGCTATGAAATAGCTTTGCCGCGGCAGTTCTCGAGTGCCACATGTCTTTTTTTATTGGCGTATCAGTAACGCTCCAAAAGAAAAGGCTATAGCCTTTTCTAAAATTAAAAAAAATTATGTTAGTTATTTTTTTTTAATTTAATACATTTTATTGAAAACAAAATGCTATGAAATAGCTTTGCCGCGGCAGTTCTCGAGTGCCACATGTCTTTTTTTATTGGCGTATCAGTAACGCTCCAAAAGAAAAGGCTATAGCCTTTTCTAAAATTAAAAAAAATTATGTTAGTTATTTTTTTTTAATTTAATACATTTTATTGAAAACAAAATGCTATGAAATAGCTTTGCCGCGGCAGTTCTCGAGTGCCACATGTCTTTTTTTATTGGCGTATCAGTAACGCTCCAAAAGAAAAGGCTATGTATAGCCTTTTCTAAAATTAAAAAAAATTATGTTAGTTATTTTTTTTTAATTTAATACATTTTATTGAAAACAAAATGCTATGAAATAGCTTTGCCGCGGCAGTTCTCGAGTGCCACATGTCTTTTTTTATTGGCGTATCAGTAACGCTCCAAAAGAAAAGGCTATATATAGCCTTTTCTAAAATTAAAAAAAATTATGTTAGTTATTTTTTTTTTAATTTAATACATTTTATTGAAAACAAAATGCTATGAAATAGCTTTGCCGCGGCAGTTCTCGAGTGCCACATGTCTTTTTTTATTGGCGTATCAGTAACGCTCCAAAAGAAAAGGCTATAGCCTTATCTAAAATTAAAAAAAATTATGTTAGTTATTTTTTTTTTTAATTTAATACATTTTATTGAAAACAAAATGCTATGAAATAGCTTTGCCGCGGCAGTTCTCGAGTGCCACATGTCTTTTTTTATTGGCGTATCAGTAACGCTCCAAAAGAAAAGGCTATAGCCTTTTCTAAAATTAAAAAAAATTATGTTAGTTATTTTTTTTTAATTTAATACATTTTATTGAAAACAAAATGCTATGAAATAGCTTTGCCGCGGCAGTTCTCGAGTGCCACATGTCTTTTTTTATTGGCGTATCAGTAACGCTCCAAAAGAAAAGGCTATAGCCTTTTCTAAAATTAAAAAAAATTATGTTAGTTATTTTTTTTTTTAATTTAATACATTTTATTGAAAACAAAATGCTATGAAATAGCTTTGCCGCGGCAGTTCTCGAGTGCCACATGTCTCTTTTTATTGGCGTATCAGTAACGCTCCAAAAGAAAAGGCTATAGCCTTTTCTAAAATTAAAAAAAATTATGTTAGTTATTTTTTTTTTAATTTAATACATTTTATTGAAAACAAAATGCTATGAAATAGCTTTGCCGCGGCAGTTCTCGAGTGCCACATGTCTTTTTTTATTGGCGTATCAGTAACGCTCCAAAAGAAAAGGCTATAGCCTTTTCTAAAATTAAAAAAAATTATGTTAGTTATTTTTTTTTTAATTTAATACATTTTATTGAAAACAAAATGCTATGAAATAGCTTTGCCGCGGCAGTTCTCGAGTGCCACATGTCTTTTTTTATTGGCGTATCAGTAACGCTCCAAAAGAAAAGGCTATAGCCTTTTCTAAAATTAAAAAAAATTATGTTAGTTATTTTTTTTTAATTTAATACATTTTATTGAAAACAAAATGCTATGAAATAGCTTTGCCGCGGCAGTTCTCGAGTGCCACATGTCTTTTTTTATTGGCGTATCAGTAACGCTCCAAAAGAAAAGGCTATAGCCTTTTCTAAAATTAAAAAAAATTATGTTAGTTATTTTTTTTTAATTTAATACATTTTATTGAAAACAAAATGCTATGAAATAGCTTTGCCGCGGCAGTTCTCGAGTGCCACATGTCTTTTTTTATTGGCGTATCAGTAACGCTCCAAAAGAAAAGGCTATAGCCTTTTCTAAAATTAAAAAAAATTATGTTAGTTATTTTTTTTTTAATTTAATACATTTTATTGAAAACAAAATGCTATGAAATAGCTTTGCCGCGGCAGTTCTCGAGTGCCACATGTCTTTTTTTATTGGCGTATCAGCAACGCTCCAAAAGAAGAGGCTATAGCCTTTTCTAAAATTAAAAAAAATTATGTTAGTTATTTTTTTTTAATTTAATACATTTTATTGAAAACAAAATGCTATGAAATAGCTTTGCCGCGGCAGTTCTCGAGTGCCACATGTCTTTTTTTATTGGCGTATCAGTAACGCTCCAAAAGAAAAGGCTATAGCCTTTTCTAAAATTAAAAAAAACTATGTTAGTTATTTTTTTTTATTTAATACATTTTATTGAAAACAAAATGCTATGAAATAGCTTTGCCGCGGCAGTTCTCGAGTGCCACATGTCTTTTTTTATTGGCGTATCAGTAACGCTCCAAAAGAAAAGGCTATAGCCTTTTCTAAAATTAAAAAAAATTATGTTAGTTATTTTTTTTTTAATTTAATACATTTTATTGAAAACAAAATGCTATGCAATGGCTTTGCCGCGGCAGTTCTCGAGTGCCACATGTCTTTTTTTATTGGCGTATCAGTAACGCTCCAAAAGAAAAGGCTATAGCATTTTCTAAAATTAAAAAAAATTATGTTAGTTATTTTTTTTTAATTTAATACATTTTATTGAAAACAAAATGCTATGAAATAGCTTTGCCGCGGCAGTTCTCGAGTGCCACATGTCTTTTTTTATTGGCTTATCAGTAACGCTCCAAAAGAAAAGGCTATAGCCTTTTCTAAAATTAAAAAAAATTATGTTAGTTATTTTTTTTTTTAATTTAATACATTTTATTGAAAACAAAATGCTATGAAATAGCTTTGCCGCGGCAGTTCTCGAGTGCCACATGTCTTTTTTATTGGCGTATCAGTAACGCTCCAAAAGAAAAGGCTATAGCCTTTTCTAAAATTAAAAAAAATTATGTTAGTTATTTTTTTTTAATTTAATACATTTTATTGAAAACAAAATGCTATGAAATAGCTTTGCCGCGGCAGTTCTCGAGTGCCACATGTCTTTTTTTATTGGCGTATCAGCAACGCTCCAAAAGAAGAGGCTATAGCCTTTTCTAAAATTAAAAAAAAATTATGTTAGTTATTTTTTTTTAATTTAATACATTTTATTGAAAACAAAATGCTATGAAATAGCTTTGCCGCGGCAGTTCTCGAGTGCCACATGTCTTTTTTTATTGGCGTATCAGTAACGCTCCAAAAGAAAAGGCTATAGCCTTTTCTAAAATTAAAAAAAACTATGTTAGTTATTTTTTTTTTTAATTTAATACATTTTATTGAAAACAAAATGCTATGAAATAGCTTTGCCGCGGCAGTTCTCGAGTGCCACATGTCTTTTTTTATTGGCGTATCAGTAACGCTCCAAAAGAAAAGGCTATAGCCTTTTCTAAAATTAAAAAAAATTATGTTAGTTATTTTTTTTTTAATTTAATACATTTTATTGAAAACAAAATGCTATGCAATGGCTTTGCCGCGGCAGTTCTCGAGTGCCACATGTCTTTTTTTATTGGCGTATCAGTAACGCTCCAAAAGAAAAGGCTATAGCCTTTTCTAAAATTAAAAAAAATTATGTTAGTTATTTTTTTTTAATTTAATACATTTTATTGAAAACAAAATGCTATGAAATAGCTTTGCCGCGGCAGTTCTCGAGTGCCACATGTCTTTTTTTATTGGCTTATCAGTAACGCTCCAAAAGAAAAGGCTATAGCCTTTTCTAAAATTAAAAAAAATTATGTTAGTTATTTTTTTTTTTAATTTAATACATTTTATTGAAAACAAAATGCTATGAAATAGCTTTGCCGCGGCAGTTCTCGAGTGCCACATGTCTTCTTCTATTGGCGTATCAGTAACGCTCCAAAAGAAAAGGCTATAGCCTCTTCTAAAATTAAAAAAAATTATGTTAGTTATTTTTTTTTTTTTAATTTAATACATTTTATTGAAAACAAAATGCTATGAAATAGCTTTGCCGCGGCAGTTCTCGAGTGCCACATGTCTTTTTTTATTGGCGTATCAGTAACGCTCCAAAAGAAAAGGCTATAGCCTTTTCTAAAATTAAAAAAAATTATGTTAGTTATTTTTTTTTAATTTAATACATTTTATTGAAAACAAAATGCTATGAAATAGCTTTGCCGCGGCAGTTCTCGAGTGCCACATGTCTTTTTTTATTGGCGTATCAGTAACGCTCCAAAAGAAAAGGCTACAGCCTTTTCTAAAATTAAAAAAAATTATGTTAGTTATTTTTTTTTTTAATTTAATACATTTTATTGAAAACAAAATGCTATGAAATAGCTTTGCCGCGGCAGTTCTCGAGTGCCACATGTCTTTTTTTATTGGCGTATCAGTAACGCTCCAAAAGAAAAGGCTATAGCCTTTTCTAAAATTAAAAAAAATTATGTTAGTTATTTTTTTTTTTAATTTAATACATTTTATTGAAAACAAAATGCTATGAAATAGCTTTGCCGCGGCAGTTATCGAGTGCCACATGTCTTTTTTTATTGGCGTATCAGTAACGCTCCAAAAGAAAAGGCTATAGCCTTTTCTAAAATTAAAAAAAATTATGTTAGTTATTTTTTTTTTTTAATTTAATACATTTTATTGAAAACAAAATGCTACGAAATAGCTTTGCCGCGGCAGTTCTCGAGTGCCACATGTCTTTTTTTATTGGCGTATCAGTAACGCTCCAAAAGAAAAGGCTATAGCCTTTTCTAAAATTAAAAAAAATTATGTTAGTTATTTTTTTTTTTAATTTAATACATTTTATTGAAAACAAAATGCTATGAAATAGCTTTGCCGCGGCAGTTCTCGAGTGCCACATGTCTTTTTTTATTGGCGTATCAGTAACGCTCCAAAAGAAAAGGCTATAGCCTCTTCTAAAATTAAAAAAAATTATGTTAGTTATTTTTTTTTTATTTAATACATTTTATTGAAAACAAAATGCTATGAAATAGCTTTGCCGCGGCAGTTCTCGAGTGCCACATGTCTTTTTTTATTGGCGTATCAGTAACGCTCCAAAAGAAAAGGCTATAGCCTTTTCTAAAATTAAAAAAAATTATGTTAGTTATTTTTTTTTAATTTAATACATTTTATTGAAAACAAAATGCTATGAAATAGCTTTGCCGCGGCAGTTCTCGAGTGCCACATGTCTTTTTTTATTGGCGTATCAGTAACGCTCCAAAAGAAAAGGCTATAGCCTTTTCTAAAATTAAAAAAAATTATGTTAGTTATTTTTTTTTAATTTAATACATTTTATTGAAAACAAAATGCTATGAAATAGCTTTGCCGCGGCAGTTCTCGAGTGCCACATGTCTTTTTTTATTGGCGTATCAGTAACGCTCCAAAAGAAAAGGCTATAGCCTTTTCTAAAATTAAAAAAAATTATGTTAGTTATTTTTTTTTTTAATTTAATACATTTTATTGAAAACAAAATGCTATGAAATAGCTTTGCCGCGGCAGTTCTCGAGTGCCACATGTCTTTTTTTATTGGCGAATCAGTAACGCTCCAAAAGAAAAGGCTATATATACCTTTTCTAAAATTAAAAAAAATTATGTTAGTTATTTTTTTTTTTAATTTAATACATTTTATTGAAAACAAAATGCTATGCAATGGCTTTGCCGCGGCAGTTCTCGAGTGCCACATGTCTTTTTTTATTGGCGTATCAGTAACGCTCCAAAAGAAAAGGCTATAGCCTTTTCTAAAATTAAAAAAAATTATGTTAGTTATTTTTTTTTTTAATTTAATACATTTTATTGAAAACAAAATGCTATGAAATAGCTTTGCCGCGGCAGTTCTCGAGTGCCACATGTCTTTTTCTATTGGCGTATCAGTAACGCTCCAAAAGAAAAGGCTATAGCCTCTTCTAAAATTAAAAAAAATTATGTTAGTTATTTTTTTTTTTAATTTAATACATTTTATTGAAAACAAAATGCTATGAAATAGCTTTGCCGCGGCAGTTCTCGAGTGCCACATGTCTTTTTTTATTGGCGTATCAGTAACGCTCCAAAAGAAAAGGCTATAGCCTTTTCTAAAATTAAAAAAAATTATGTTAGTTATTTTTTTTTAATTTAATACATTTTACTGAAAACAAAATGCTATGAAATAGCTTTGCCGCGGCAGTTCTCGAGTGCCACATGTCTTTTTTTATTGGCGTATCAGTAACGCTCCAAAAGAAAAGGCTATAGCCTTTTCTAAAATTAAAAAAAATTATGTTAGTTATTTTTTTTTTTTAATTTAATACATTTTATTGAAAACAAAATGCTACGAAATAGCTTTGCCGCGGCAGTTCTCGAGTGCCACATGTCTTTTTTTATTGGCGTATCAGTAACGCTCCAAAAGAAAAGGCTATAGCCTTTTCTAAAATTAAAAAAAATTATGTTAGTTATTTTTTTTTTTAATTTAATACATTTTATTGAAAACAAAATGCTATGAAATAGCTTTGCCGCGGCAGTTCTCGAGTGCCACATGTCTTTTTTTATTGGCGTATCAGTAACGCTCCAAAAGAAAAGGCTATAGCCTCTTCTAAAATTAAAAAAAATTATGTTAGTTATTTTTTTTTTATTTAATACATTTTATTGAAAACAAAATGCTATGAAATAGCTTTGCCGCGGCAGTTCTCGAGTGCCACATGTCTTTTTTTATTGGCGTATCAGTAACGCTCCAAAAGAAAAGGCTATATATAGCCTTTTCTAAAATTAAAAAAAATTATGTTAGTTATTTTTTTTTAATTTAATACATTTTATTGAAAACAAAATGCTATGAAATAGCTTTGCCGCGGCAGTTCTCGAGTGCCACATGTCTTTTTTTATTGGCGTATCAGTAACGCTCCAAAAGAAAAGGCTATAGCCTTTTCTAAAATTAAAAAAAATTATGTTAGTTATTTTTTTTTAATTTAATACATTTTATTGAAAACAAAATGCTATGAAATAGCTTTGCCGCGGCAGTTCTCGAGTGCCACATGTCTTTTTTTATTGGCGTATCAGTAACGCTCCAAAAGAAAAGGCTATAGCCTTTTCTAAAATTAAAAAAAATTATGTTAGTTATTTTTTTTTTAATTTAATACATTTTATTGAAAACAAAATGCTATGAAATAGCTTTGCCGCGGCAGTTCTCGAGTGCCACATGTCTTTTTTTATTGGCGAATCAGTAACGCTCCAAAAGAAAAGGCTATATATAGCCTTTTCTAAAATTAAAAAAAATTATGTTAGTTATTTTTTTTTTAATTTAATACATTTTATTGAAAACAAAATGCTATGAAATAGCTTTGCCGCGGCAGTTCTCGAGTGCCACATGTCTTTTTTTATTGGCGTATCAGTAACGCTCCAAAAGAAAAGGCTATAGCCTTTTCTAAAATTAAAAAAAATTATGTTAGTTATTTTTTTTTAATTTAATACATTTTATTGAAAACAAAATGCTATGAAATATCTTTGCCGCGGCAGTTCTCGAGTGCCACATGTCTTTTTTTATTGGCGTATCCGTAACGCTCCAAAAGAAAAGGCTATAGCCTTTTCTAAAATTAAAAAAAATTATGTTAGTTATTTTTTTTTTAATTTAATACATTTTATTGAAAACAAAATGCTATGAAATAGCTTTGCCGCGGCAGTTCTCGAGTGCCACATGTCTTTTTTTATTGGCGTATCAGTAACGCTCCAAAAGAAAAGGCTATAGCCTTTTCTAAAATTAAAAAAAATTATGTTAGTTATTTTTTTTTTAATTTAATACATTTTATTGAAAACAAAATGCTATGAAATAGCTTTGCCGCGGCAGTTCTCGAGTGCCACATCTCTTTTTTTATTGGCGTATCAGTAACGCTCCAAAAGAAAAGGCTATATATAGCCTTTTCTAAAATTAAAAAAAATTATGTTAGTTATTTTTTTTTAATTTAATACATTTTATTGAAAACAAAATGCTATGAAATAGCTTTGCCGCGGCAGTTCTCGAGTGCCACATGTCTTTTTTTATTGGCGTATCAGTAACGCTCCAAAAGAAAAGGCTATATAGCCTTTTCTAAAATTAAAAAAAATTATGTTAGTTATTTTTTTTTTAATTTAATACATTTTATTGAAAACAAAATGCTATGAAATAGCTTTGCCGCGGCAGTTCTCGAGTGCCACATGTCTTTTTTTATTGGCGTATCAGTAACGCTCCAAAAGAAAAGGCTATAGCCTTTTCTAAAATTAAAAAAAATTATGTTAGTTATTTTTTTTTTAATTTAATACATTTTATTGAAAACAAAATGCTATGAAATAGCTTTGCCGCGGCAGTTCTCGAGTGCCACATGTCTTTTTTTATTGGCGTATCAGTAACGCTCCAAAAGAAAAGGCTATAGCCTTTTCTAATATTAAAAAAAATTATGTTAGTTATTTTTTTTTTAATTTAATACATTTTATTGAAAACAAAATGCTATGAAATAGCTTTGCCGCGGCAGTTCTCGAGTGCCACATGTCTTTTTTTATTGGCGTATCAGTAACGCTCCAAAAGAAAAGGCTATATATAGCCTTTTCTAAAATTAAAAAAAATTATGTCAGTTATTTTTTTTTTAATTTAATACATTTTATTGAAAACAAAATGCTATGCAATGGCTTTGCCGCGGCAGTTCTCGAGTGCCACATGTCTTTTTTTATTGGCGTATCAGTAACGCTCCATTAGAAAAGGCTATAGCCTTTTCTAAAATTAAAAAAAATTATGTTAGTTATTTTTTTTTTAATTTAATACATTTTATTGAAAACAAAATAGCTTTGCCGCGGCAGTTCTCGAGTGCCACATGTCTTTTTTTATTGGCGTATCAGTAACGCTCCAAAAAAAAATTATGTTAGTTATTTTTTTTTTAATTTAATACATTTTATTGAAAACAAAATGCTATGAAATAGCTTTGCCGCGGCAGTTCTCGAGTGCCACATGTCTTTTTTTATTGGCGTATCAGTAACGCTCCAAAAGAAAAGGCTATAACCTTTTCTAAAATTAAAAAAAAATTATGTTAGTTATTTTTTTTTAATTTAATACATTTTATTGAAAACAAAATGCTATGAAATAGCTTTGCCGCGGCAGTTCTCGAGTGCCACATGTCTTTTTTTATTGGCGTATCAGTAACGCTCCAAAAGAAAAGGCTATAGCCTTTTCTAAAATTAAAAAAAATTATGTTAGTTATTTTTTTTTTTTAATTTAATACATTTTATTGAAAACAAAATGCTATGAAATAGCTTTGCCGCGGCAGTTCTCGAGTGCCACATGTCTTTTTTTATTGGCGTATCAGTAACGCTCCAAAAGAAAAGGCTATAGCCTCTTCTAAAATTAAAAAAAATTATGTTAGTTATTTTTTTTTTATTTAATACATTTTATTGAAAACAAAATGCTATGAAATAGCTTTGCCGCGGCAGTTCTCGAGTGCCACATGTCTTTTTTTATTGGCGTATCAGTAACGCTCCAAAAGAAAAGGCTATAGCCTTTTCTAAAATTAAAAAAAATTATGTTAGTTATTTTTTTTTTTAATTTAATACATTTTATTGAAAACAAAATGCTATGAAATAGCTTTGCCGCGGCAGTTCTCGAGTGCCACATGTCTTTTTTTATTGGCGAATCAGTAACGCTCCAAAAGAAAAGGCTATATATAGCCTTTTCTAAAATTAAAAAAAATTATGTTAGTTATTTTTTTTTTAATTTAATACATTTTATTGAAAACAAAATGCTATGAAATAGCTTTGCCGCGGCAGTTCTCGAGTGCCACATGTCTTTTTTTATTGGCGTATCAGTAACGCTCCAAAAGAAAAGGCTATAGCCTTTTCTAAAATTAAAAAAAATTATGTTAGTTATTTTTTTTTAATTTAATACATTTTATTGAAAACAAAATGCTATGAAATATCTTTGCCGCGGCAGTTCTCGAGTGCCACATGTCTTTTTTTATTGGCGAATCAGTAACGCTCCAAAAGAAAAGGCTATATATAGCCTTTTCTAAAATTAAAAAAAATTATGTTAGTTATTTTTTTTTTAATTTAATACATTTTATTGAAAACAAAATGCTATGAAATAGCTTTGCCGCGGCAGTTCTCGAGTGCCACATGTCTTTTTTTATTGGCGTATCAGTAACGCTCCAAAAGAAAAGGCTATAGCCTTTTCTAAAATTAAAAAAAATTATGTTAGTTATTTTTTTTTAATTTAATACATTTTATTGAAAACAAAATGCTATGAAATAGCTTTGCCGCGGCAGTTCTCGAGTGCCACATGTCTTTTTTTATTGGCGTATCAGTAACGCTCCAAAAGAAAAGGCTATAGCCTTTTCTAAAATTAAAAAAAATTATGTTAGTTATTTTTTTTTAATTTAATACATTTTATTGAAAACAAAATGCTATGAAATAGCTTTGCCGCGGCAGTTCTCGAGTGCCACATGTCTTTTTTTATTGGCGTATCAGTAACGCTCCAAAAGAAAAGGCTATAGCCTTTTCTAAAATTAAAAAAAATTATGTTAGTTATTTTTTTTTTTAATTTAATACATTTTATTGAAAACAAAATGCTATGAAATAGCTTTGCCGCGGCAGTTCTCGAGTGCCACATGTCTTTTTTTATTGGCGAATCAGTAACGCTCCAAAAGAAAAGGCTATATATAGCCTTTTCTAAAATTAAAAAAAATTATGTTAGTTATTTTTTTTTTAATTTAATACATTTTATTGAAAACAAAATGCTATGAAATAGCTTTGCCGCGGCAGTTCTCGAGTGCCACATGTCTTTTTTTATTGGCGTATCAGTAACGCTCCAAAAGAAAAGGCTATAGCCTTTTCTAAAATTAAAAAAAATTATGTTAGTTATTTTTTTTTAATTTAATACATTTTATTGAAAACAAAATGCTATGAAATATCTTTGCCGCGGCAGTTCTCGAGTGCCACATGTCTTTTTTTATTGGCGTATCCGTAACGCTCCAAAAGAAAAGGCTATAGCCTTTTCTAAAATTAAAAAAAATTATGTTAGTTATTTTTTTTTTAATTTAATACATTTTATTGAAAACAAAATGCTATGAAATAGCTTTGCCGCGGCAGTTCTCGAGTGCCACATGTCTTTTTTTATTGGCGTATCAGTAACGCTCCAAAAGAAAAGGCTATAGCCTTTTCTAAAAATAAAAAAATTATGTTAGTTATTTTTTTTTTAATTTAATACATTTTATTGAAAACAAAATGCTATGAAATAGCTTTGCCGCGGCAGTTCTCGAGTGCCACATGTCTTTTTTTATTGGCGTATCAGTAACGCTCCAAAAGAAAAGGCTATAGCCTTTTCTAAAATTAAAAAAAATTATGTTAGTTATTTTTTTTTAATTTAATACATTTTATTGAAAACAAAATGCTATGAAATAGCTTTGCCGCGGCAGTTCTCGAGTGCCACATGTCTTTTTTTATTGGCGTATCAGTAACGCTCCAAAAGAAAAGGCTATATAGCCTTTTCTAAAATTAAAAAAAATTATGTTAGTTATTTTTTTTTAATTTAATACATTTTATTGAAAACAAAATGCTATGAAATAGCTTTGCCGCGGCAGTTCTCGAGTGCCACATGTCTTTTTTTATTGGCGTATCAGTAACGCTCCAAAAGAAAAGGCTATAGCCTTTTCTAATATTAAAAAAAATTATGTTAGTTATTTTTTTTTTAATTTAATACATTTTATTGAAAACAAAATGCTATGAAATAGCTTTGCCGCGGCAGTTCTCGAGTGCCACATGTCTTTTTTTATTGGCGTATCAGTAACGCTCCAAAAGAAAAGGCTATATATAGCCTTTTCTAAAATTAAAAAAAATTATGTCAGTTATTTTTTTTTTAATTTAATACATTTTATTGAAAACAAAATGCTATGCAATGGCTTTGCCGCGGCAGTTCTCGAGTGCCACATGTCTTTTTTTATTGGCGTATCAGTAACGCTCCAAAAGAAAAGGCTATAGCCTTTTCTAAAATTAAAAAAAATTATGTTAGTTATTTTTTTTTTAATTTAATACATTTTATTGAAAACAAAATGCTATGAAATAGCTTTGCCGCGGCAGTTCTCGAGTGCCACATGTCTTTTTTTATTGGCGTATCAGTAACGCTCCAAAAGAAAAGGCTATAACCTTTTCTAAAATTAAAAAAAAATTATGTTAGTTATTTTTTTTTAATTTAATACATTTTATTGAAAACAAAATGCTATGAAATAGCTTTGCCGCGGCAGTTCTCGAGTGCCACATGTCTTTTTTTATTGGCGTATCAGTAACGCTCCAAAAGAAAAGGCTATAGCCTTTTCTAAAATTAAAAAAAATTATGTTAGTTATTTTTTTTTAATTTAATACATTTTATTGAAAACAAAATGCTATGCAATGGCTTTGCCGCGGCAGTTCTCGAGTGCCACATGTCTTTTTTTATTGGCGTATCAGTAACGCTCCAAAAGAAAAGGCTATAGCCTTTTCTAAAATTAAAAAAAATTATGTTAGTTATTTTTTTTTTAATTTAATACATTTTATTGAAAACAAAATGCTATGCAATGGCTTTGCCGCGGCAGTTCTCGAGTGCCACATGTCTTTTTTTATTGGCGTATCAGTAACGCTCCAAAAAAAAAATTATGTTAGTTATTTTTTTTTTAATTTAATACATTTTATTGAAAACAAAATGCTATGAAATAGCTTTGCCGCGGCAGTTCTCGAGTGCCACATGTCTTTTTTTATTGGCGTATCAGTAACGCTCCAAAAGAAAAGGCTATAACCTTTTCTAAAATTAAAAAAAAATTATGTTAGTTATTTTTTTTTAATTTAATACATTTTATTGAAAACAAAATGCTATGAAATAGCTTTGCCGCGGCAGTTCTCGAGTGCCACATGTCTTTTTTTATTGGCGTATCAGTAACGCTCCAAAAGAAAAGGCTATAGCCTTTTCTAAAATTAAAAAAAATTATGTTAGTTATTTTTTTTTAATTTAATACATTTTATTGAAAACAAAATGCTATGCAATGGCTTTGCCGCGGCAGTTCTCGAGTGCCACATGTCTTTTTTTATTGGCGTATCAGTAACGCTCCAAAAGAAAAGGCTATAGCCTTTTCTAAAATTAAAAAAAATTATGTTAGTTATTTTTTTTTTAATTTAATACATTTTATTGAAAACAAAATGCTATGCAATGGCTTTGCCGCGGCAGTTCTCGAGTGCCACATGTCTTTTTTTATTGGCGTATCAGTAACGCTCCAAAAGAAAAGGCTATAGCCTTTTCTAAAATTAAAAAAAATTATGTTAGTTATTTTTTTTTAATTTAATACATTTTATTGAAAACAAAATGCTATGAAATAGCTTTGCCGCGGCAGTTCTCGAGTGCCACATGTCTTTTTTTATTGGCGTATCAGTAACGCTCCAAAAGAAAAGGCTATATAGCCTTTTCTAAAATTAAAAAAAATTATGTTAGTTATTTTTTTTTAATTTAATACATTTTATTGAAAACAAAATGCTATGAAATAGCTTTGCCGCGGCAGTTCTCGAGTGCCACATGTCTTTTTTTATTGGCGTATCAGTAACGCTCCAAAAGAAAAGGCTATAGCCTTTTCTAAAATTAAAAAAAATTATGTTAGTTATTTTTTTTTAATTTAATACATTTTATTGAAAACAAAATGCTATGAAATAGCTTTGCCGCGGCAGTTCTCGAGTGCCACATGTCTTTTTTTATTGGCGTATCAGTAACGCTCCAAAAGAAAAGGCTATATAGCCTTTTCTAAAATTAAAAAAAATTATGTTAGTTATTTTTTTTTAATTTAATACATTTTATTGAAAACAAAATGCTATGAAATAGCTTTGCCGCGGCAGTTCTCGAGTGCCACATGTCTTTTTTTATTGGCGTATCAGTAACGCTCCAAAAGAAAAGGCTATAGCCTTTTCTAAAATTAAAAAAAATTATGTTAGTTATTTTTTTTTAATTTAATACATTTTATTGAAAACAAAATGCTATGAAATAGCTTTGCCGCGGCAGTTCTCGAGTGCCACATGTCTTTTTTTATTGGCGTATCAGTAACGCTCCAAAAGAAAAGGCTATATAGCCTTTTCTAAAATTAAAAAAAATTATGTTAGTTATTTTTTTTTAATTTAATACATTTTATTGAAAACAAAGTGCTATGCAATGGCTTTGCCGCGGCAGTTCTCGAGTGCCACATGTCTTTTTTTATTGGCGTATCAGTAACGCTCCAAAAGAAAAGGCTATATAGCCTTTTCTAAAATTAAAAAAAATTATGTTAGTTATTTTTTTTTAATTTAATACATTTTATTGAAAACAAAATGCTATGAAATAGCTTTGCCGCGGCAGTTCTCGAGTGCCACATGTCTTTTTTTATTGGCGTATCAGTAACGCTCCAAAAGAAAAGGCTATATATAGCCTTTTCTAAAATTAAAAAAAATTATGTTAGTTATTTTTTTTTAATTTAATACATTTTATTGAAAACAAAATGCTATGAAATAGCTTTGCCGCGGCAGTTCTCGAGTGCCACATGTCTTTTTTTATTGGCGTATCAGTAACGCTCCAAAAGAAAAGGCTATAGCCTTTTCTAAAATTAAAAAAAATTATGTTAGTTATTTTTTTTTTAATTTAATACATTTTATTGAAAACAAAATGCTATGCAATGGCTTTGCCGCGGCAGTTCTCGAGTGCCACATGTCTTTTTTATTGGCGTATCAGTAACGCTCCAAAAGAAAAGGCTATAGCCTTTTCTAAAATTAAAAAAAATTATGTTAGTTATTTTTTTTTTTTAATTTAATACATTTTATTGAAAACAAAATGCTATGAAATAGCTTTGCCGCGGCAGTTCTCGAGTGCCACATGTCTTTTTTTATTGGCGTATCAGTAACGCTCCAAAAGAAAAGGCTATATGTTAGTTATTTTTTTTTTAATTTAATACATTTTATTAAAAACAAAATGCTATGAAATAGCTTTGCCGCGGCAGTTCTCGACTGCCACATGTCTTTTTTTATTGGCGTATCAGTAACGCTCCAAAAGAAAAGGCTATAGCCTTTTCTAAAATTAAAAAAGTTATGTTAGTTATTTTTTTTTAATTTAATACATTTTATTAAAAACAAAATGCTATGAAATAGCTTTGCCGCGGCAGTTCTCGAGTGCCGCATGTCTTTTTTTATTGGCGTATCAGTAACGCTCCAAAAGAAAAGGCTATAGCCTTTTCTAAAATTAAAAAAAATTATGTTAGTTATTTTTTTTTTAATTTAATACATTTTATTGAAAACAAAATGCTATGAAATAGCTTTGCCGCGGCAGTTCTCGAGTGCCACATGTCTTTTTTTATTGGCGTATCAGTAACGCTCCAAAAGAAAAGGCTATATAGCCTTTTCTAAAATTAAAAAAAATTATGTTAGTTATTTTTTTTTTAATTTAATACATTTTATTGAAAACAAAATGCTATGAAATAGCTTTGCCGCGGCAGTTCTCGAGTGCCGCATGTCTTTTTTTATTGGCGTATCAGTAACGCTCCAAAAGAAAAGGCTATAGCCTTTTCTAAAATTAAAAAAAATTATGTTAGTTATTTTTTTTTTAATTTAATACATTTTATTGAAAACAAAATGCTATGAAATAGCTTTGCCGCGGCAGTTCTCGAGTGCCACATGTCTTTTTTTATTGGCGTATCAGTAACGCTCCAAAAGAAAAGGCTATAACCTTTTCTAAAATTAAAAAAAAATTATGTTAGTTATTTTTTTTTAATTTAATACATTTTATTGAAAACAAAATGCTATGCAATGGCTTTGCCGCGGCAGTTCTCGAGTGCCACATGTCTTTTTTTATTGGCGTATCAGTAACGCTCCAAAAGAAAAGGCTATAACCTTTTCTAAAATTAAAAAAAAATTATGTTAGTTATTTTTTTTTAATTTAATACATTTTATTGAAAACAAAATGCTATGCAATGGCTTTGCCGCGGCAGTTCTCGAGTGCCACATGTCTTTTTTTATTGGCGTATCAGTAACGCTCCAAAAGAAAAGGCTATAGCCTTTTCTAAAATTAAAAAAAATTATGTTAGTTATTTTTTTTTTAATTTAATACATTTTATTGAAAACAAAATGCTATGCAATGGCTTTGCCGCGGCAGTTCTCGAGTGCCACATGTCTTTTTTTATTGGCGTATCAGTAACGCTCCAAAAGAAAAGGCTATAATAGCCTTTTCTAAAATTAAAAAAAATTATGTTAGTTATTTTTTTTTTAATTTAATACATTTTATTGAAAACAAAATGCTATGCAATGGCTTTGCCGCGGCAGTTCTCGAGTGCCACATGTCTTTTTTTATTGGCGTATCAGTAACGCTCCAAAAGAAAAGGCTATAGCCTTTTCTAAAATTAAAAAAAATTATGTTAGTTATTTTTTTTTAATTTAATACATTTTATTGAAAACAAAATGCTATGCAATGGCTTTGCCGCGGCAGTTCTCGAGTGCCACATGTCTTTTTTTATTGGCGTATCAGTAACGCTCCAAAAGAAAAGGCTATAGCCTTTTCTAAAATTAAAAAAAATTATGTTAGTTATTTTTTTTTTAATTTAATACATTTTATTGAAAACAAAATGCTATGCAATGGCTTTGCCGCGGCAGTTCTCGAGTGCCACATGTCTTTTTTTATTGGCGTATCAGTAACGCTCCAAAAGAAAAGGCTATAGCCTTTTCTAAAATTAAAAAAAATTATGTTAGTTATTTTTTTTTAATTTAATACATTTTATTGAAAACAAAATGCTATGCAATGGCTTTGCCGCGGCAGTTCTCGAGTGCCACATGTCTTTTTTTATTGGCGTATCAGTAACGCTCCAAAAGAAAAGGCTATAGCCTTTTCTAAAATTAAAAAAAATTATGTTAGTTATTTTTTTTTTAATTTAATACATTTTATTGAAAACAAAATGCTATGCAATGGCTTTGCCGCGGCAGTTCTCGAGTGCCACATGTCTTTTTTTATTGGCGTATCAGTAACGCTCCAAAAGAAAAGGCTATAATAGCCTTTTCTAAAATTAAAAAAAATTATGTTAGTTATTTTTTTTTTAATTTAATACATTTTATTGAAAACAAAATGCTATGCAATGGCTTTGCCGCGGCAGTTCTCGAGTGCCACATGTCTTTTTTTATTGGCGTATCAGTAACGCTCCAAAAGAAAAGGCTATAGCCTTTTCTAAAATTAAAAAAAATTATGTTAGTTATTTTTTTTTAATTTAATACATTTTATTGAAAACAAAATGCTATGCAATGGCTTTGCCGCGGCAGTTCTCGAGTGCCACATGTCTTTTTTTATTGGCGTATCAGTAACGCTCCAAAAGAAAAGGCTATAGCCTTTTCTAAAATTAAAAAAAATTATGTTAGTTATTTTTTTTTTAATTTAATACATTTTATTGAAAACAAAATGCTATGCAATGGCTTTGCCGCGGCAGTTCTCGAGTGCCACATGTCTTTTTTTATTGGCGTATCAGTAACGCTCCAAAAGAAAAGGCTATAATAGCCTTTTCTAAAATTAAAAAAAATTATGTTAGTTATTTTTTTTTTAATTTAATACATTTTATTGAAAACAAAATGCTATGCAATGGCTTTGCCGCGGCAGTTCTCGAGTGCCACATGTCTTTTTTTATTGGCGTATCAGTAACGCTCCAAAAGAAAAGGCTATAGCCTTTTCTAAAATTAAAAAAAATTATGTTAGTTATTTTTTTTAATTTAATACATTTTATTGAAAACAAAATGCTATGCAATGGCTTTGCCGCGGCAGTTCTCGAGTGCCACATGTCTTTTTTTATTGGCGTATCAGTAACGCTCCAAAAGAAAAGGCTATAGCCTTTTCTAAAATTAAAAAAAATTATGTTAGTTATTTTTTTTTAATTTAATACATTTTATTGAAAACAAAATGCTATGCAATGGCTTTGCCGCGGCAGTTCTCGAGTGCCACATGTCTTTTTTTATTGGCGTATCAGTAACGCTCCAAAAGAAAAGGCTATAGCCTTTTCTAAAATTAAAAAAAATTATGTTAGTTATTTTTTTTTAATTTAATACATTTTATTGAAAACAAAATGCTATGCAATGGCTTTGCCGCGGCAGTTCTCGAGTGCCACATGTCTTTTTTTATTGGCGTATCAGTAACGCTCCAAAAGAAAAGGCTATAGCCTTTTCTAAAATTAAAAAAAATTATGTTAGTTATTTTTTTTTAATTTAATACATTTTATTGAAAACAAAATGCTATGCAATGGCTTTGCCGCGGCAGTTCTCGAGTGCCACATGTCTTTTTTTATTGGCGTATCAGTAACGCTCCAAAAGAAAAGGCTATAGCCTTTTCTAAAATTAAAAAAAATTTGCCGCGGCAGTTCTCGAGTGCCACATGTCTTTTTTTATTGGCGTATCAGTAACGCTCCAAAAGAAAAGGCTATAGCCTTTTCTAAAATTAAAAAAAATTATGTTAGTTATTTTTTTTTTAATTTAATACATTTTATTGAAAACAAAATGCTATGCAATGGCTTTGCCGCGGCAGTTCTCGAGTGCCACATGTCTTTTTTTATTGGCGTATCAGTAACGCTCCAAAAGAAAAGGCTATAGCCTTTTATAAAATTAAAAAAAATTATGTTAGTTATTTTTTTTTTTAATTTAATACATTTTATTGAAAACAAAATGCTATGCAATGGCTTTGCCGCGGCAGTTCTCGAGTGCCACATGTCTTTTTTTATTGGCGTATCAGTAACGCTCCAAAATAAAAGGCTATAGCCTTTTCTAAAATTAAAAAAAATTATGTTAGTTATTTTTTTTTTAATTTAATACATTTTATTGAAAACAAAATGCTATGCAATGGCTTTGCCGCGGCAGTTCTCGAGTGCCACATGTCTTTTTTTATTGGCGTATCAGTAACGCTCCAAAAGAAAAGGCTATAGCCTTTTCTAAAATTAAAAAAAATTATGTTAGTTATTTTTTTTTAATTTAATACATTTTATTGAAAACAAAATGCTATGCAATGGCTTTGCCGCGGCAGTTCTCGAGTGCCACATGTCTTTTTTTATTGGCGTATCAGTAACGCTCCAAAAGAAAAGGCTATAGCCTTTTCTAAAATTAAAAAAAATTATGTTAGTTATTTTTTTTTAATTTAATACATTTTATTGAAAACAAAATGCTATGCAATGGCTTTGCCGCGGCAGTTCTCGAGTGCCACATGTCTTTTTTTATTGGCGTATCAGTAACGCTCCAAAAGAAAAGGCTATAGCCTTTTCTAAAATTAAAAAAAATTTGCCGCGGCAGTTCTCGAGTGCCACATGTCTTTTTTTATTGGCGTATCAGTAACGCTCCAAAAGAAAAGGCTATAGCCTTTTCTAAAATTAAAAAAAATTATGTTAGTTATTTTTTTTTTAATTTAATACATTTTATTGAAAACAAAATGCTATGCAATGGCTTTGCCGCGGCAGTTCTCGAGTGCCACATGTCTTTTTTTATTGGCGTATCAGTAACGCTCCAAAAGAAAAGGCTATAGCCTTTTATAAAATTAAAAAAAATTATGTTAGTTATTTTTTTTTTTAATTTAATACATTTTATTGAAAACAAAATGCTATGCAATGGCTTTGCCGCGGCAGTTCTCGAGTGCCACATGTCTTTTTTTATTGGCGTATCAGTAACGCTCCAAAATAAAAGGCTATAGCCTTTTCTAAAATTAAAAAAAATTATGTTAGTTATTTTTTTTTTAATTTAATACATTTTATTGAAAACAAAATGCTATGCAATGGCTTTGCCGCGGCAGTTCTCGAGTGCCACATGTCTTTTTTTATTGGCGTATCAGTAACGCTCCAAAAGAAAAGGCTATAGCCTTTTCTAAAATTAAAAAAAATTATGTTAGTTATTTTTTTTTAATTTAATACATTTTATTGAAAACAAAATGCTATGCAATGGCTTTGCCGCGGCAGTTCTCGAGTGCCACATGTCTTTTTTTATTGGCGTATCAGTAACGCTCCAAAAGAAAAGGCTATATATAGCCTTTTCTAAAATTAAAAAAAATTATGTTAGTTATTTTTTTTTAATTTAATACATTTTATTGAAAACAAAATGCTATGCAATGGCTTTGCCGCGGCAGTTCTCGAGTGCCACATGTCTTTTTTTATTGGCGTATCAGTAACGCTCCAAAAGAAAAGGCTATAGCCTTTTCTAAAATTAAAAAAAATTATGTTAGTTATTTTTTTTTTAATTTAATACATTTTATTGAAAACAAAATGCTATGCAATGGCTTTGCCGCGGCAGTTCTCGAGTGCCACATGTCTTTTTTTATTGGCGTATCAGTAACGATCCAAAAGAAAAGGCCTTTTCTAAAATTAACAAAAATTATGTTAGTCATTTTTTTTAATTTAATACATTTTATTGAAAACAAAATGCTATGCAATGGCTTTGCCGCGGCAGTTCTCGAGTGCCACATGTCTTTTTTTATTGGCGTATCAGTAACGCTCCAAAAGAAAAGGCCTTTTCTAAAATTAAAAAAAAATTATGTTAGTCATTTTTTTTAATTTAATACATTTTATTGAAAACAAAATGCTATGCAATGGCTTTGCCGCCGCAGTTCTCGAGTGCCACATGTCTTTTTTTATTGGCGTATCAGTAACGCTCCAAAAGAAAAGGCCTTTTCTAAAATTAACAAAAATTATGTTAGTCATTTTTTTTAATTTAATACATTTTATTGAAAACAAAATGCTATGCAATGGCTTTGCCGCGGCAGTTCTCGAGTGCCACATGTCTTTTTTTATTGGCGTATCAGTAACGCTCCAAAAGAAAAGGCTATAGCCTTTTCTAAAATTAAAAAAAATTATGTTAGTTATTTTTTTTTAATTTAATACATTTTATTGAAAACAAAATGCTATGCAATGGCTTTGCCGCGGCAGTTCTCGAGTGCCACATGTCTTTTTTTATTGGCGTATCAGTAACGCTCCAAAAGAAAAGGCTATAGCCTTTTCTAAAATTAAAAAAAATTTGCCGCGGCAGTTCTCGAGTGCCACATGTCTTTTTTTATTGGCGTATCAGTAACGCTCCAAAAGAAAAGGCTATAGCCTTTTCTAAAATTAAAAAAAATTATGTTAGTTATTTTTTTTTTAATTTAATACATTTTATTGAAAACAAAATGCTATGCAATGGCTTTGCCGCGGCAGTTCTCGAGTGCCACATGTCTTTTTTTATTGGCGTATCAGTAACGCTCCAAAAGAAAAGGCTATAGCCTTTTCTAAAATTAAAAAAAATTATGTTAGTTATTTTTTTTTTAATTTAATACATTTTATTGAAAACAAAATGCTATGCAATGGCTTTGCCGCGGCAGTTCTCGAGTGCCACATGTCTTTTTTTATTGGCGTATCAGTAACGCTCCAAAAGAAAAGGCTATAGCCTTTTCTAAAATTAAAAAAAATTATGTTAGTTATTTTTTTTTAATTTAATACATTTTATTGAAAACAAAATGCTATGCAATGGCTTTGCCGCGGCAGTTCTCGAGTGCCACATGTCTTTTTTTATTGGCGTATCAGTAACGCTCCAAAAGAAAAGGCCTTTTCTAAAATTAAAAAAAATTATGTTAGTCATTTTTTTAATTTAATATATTTTATTGAAAACAAAATGCTATGCAATGGCTTTGCCGCCGCAGTTCTCGAGTGCCACATGTCTTTTTTTATTGGCGTATCAGTAACGCTCCAAAAGAAAAGGCTATAGACTTTTCTAAAATTAAAAAAAATTATGTTAGTTATTTTTTTTTTAATTTAATACATTTTATTGAAAACAAAATGCTATGCAATGGCTTTGCCGCGGCAGTTCTCGAGTGCCACATGTCTTTTTTTATTGGCGTATCAGTAACGCTCCAAAAGAAAAGGCTATAGCCTTTTCTAAAATTAAAAAAAATTATGTTAGTTATTTTTTTTTAATTTAATACATTTTATTGAAAACAAAATGCTATGCAATGGCTTTGCCGCGGCAGTTCTCGAGTGCCACATGTCTTTTTTTATTGGCGTATCAGTAACGCTCCAAAAGAAAAGGCTATAGCCTTTTCTAAAATTAAAAAAAATTATGTTAGTTATTTTTTTTTTAATTTAATACATTTTATTGAAAACAAAATGCTATGCAATGGCTTTGCCGCGGCAGTTCTCGAGTGCCACATGTCTTTTTTTATTGGCGTATCAGTAACGCTCCAAAAGAAAAGGCTATAGCCTTTTCTAAAATTAAAAAAAATTATGTTAGTTATTTTTTTTTAATTTAATACATTTTATTGAAAACAAAATGCTATGCAATGGCTTTGCCGCGGCAGTTCTCGAGTGCCACATGTCTTTTTTTATTGGCGTATCAGTAACGCTCCAAAAGAAAAGGCTATAGCCTTTTCTAAAATTAAAAAAAATTATGTTAGTTATTTTTTTTTTAATTTAATACATTTTATTGAAAACAAAATGCTATGCAATGGCTTTGCCGCGGCAGTTCTCGAGTGCCACATGTCTTTTTTTATTGGCGTATCAGTAACGCTCCAAAAGAAAAGGCTATAATAGCCTTTTCTAAAATTAAAAAAAATTATGTTAGTTATTTTTTTTTTAATTTAATACATTTTATTGAAAACAAAATGCTATGCAATGGCTTTGCCGCGGCAGTTCTCGAGTGCCACATGTCTTTTTTTATTGGCGTATCAGTAACGCTCCAAAAGAAAAGGCTATAGCCTTTTCTAAAATTAAAAAAAATTATGTTAGTTATTTTTTTTTAATTTAATACATTTTATTGAAAACAAAATGCTATGCAATGGCTTTGCCGCGGCAGTTCTCGAGTGCCACATGTCTTTTTTTATTGGCGTATCAGTAACGCTCCAAAAGAAAAGGCTATAGCCTTTTCTAAAATTAAAAAAAATTATGTTAGTTATTTTTTTTTAATTTAATACATTTTATTGAAAACAAAATGCTATGCAATGGCTTTGCCGCGGCAGTTCTCGAGTGCCACATGTCTTTTTTTATTGGCGTATCAGTAACGCTCCAAAAGAAAAGGCTATAGCCTTTTCTAAAATTAAAAAAAATTATGTTAGTTATTTTTTTTTTAATTTAATACATTTTATTGAAAACAAAATGCTATGCAATGGCTTTGCCGCGGCAGTTCTCGAGTGCCACATGTCTTTTTTTATTGGCGTATCAGTAACGCTCCAAAAGAAAAGGCTATAGCCTTTTCTAAAATTAAAAAAAATTATGTTAGTTATTTTTTTTTTAATTTAATACATTTTATTGAAAACAAAATGCTATGCAATGGCTTTGCCGCGGCAGTTCTCGAGTGCCACATGTCTTTTTTTATTGGCGTATCAGTAACGCTCCAAAAGAAAAGGCTATAGCCTTTTCTAAAATTAAAAAAAATTATGTTAGTTATTTTTTTTTAATTTAATACATTTTATTGAAAACAAAATGCTATGCAATGGCTTTGCCGCGGCAGTTCTCGAGTGCCACATGTCTTTTTTTATTGGCGTATCAGTAACGCTCCAAAAGAAAAGGCTATAGCCTTTTCTAAAATTAAAAAAAATTTGCCGCGGCAGTTCTCGAGTGCCACATGTCTTTTTTTATTGGCGTATCAGTAACGCTCCAAAAGAAAAGGCCTTTTCTAAAATTAACAAAAATTATGTTAGTCATTTTTTTTAATTTAATACATTTTATTGAAAACAAAATGCTATGCAATGGCTTTGCCGCCGCAGTTCTCGAGTGCCACATGTCTTTTTTTATTGGCGTATCAGTAACGCTCCAAAAGAAAAGGCCTTTTCTAAAATTAACAAAAATTATGTTAGTCATTTTTTTTAATTTAATACATTTTATTGAAAACAAAATGCTATGCAATGGCTTTGCCGCGGCAGTTCTCGAGTGCCACATGTCTTTTTTTATTGGCGTATCAGTAACGCTCCAAAATAAAAGGCTATAGCCTTTTCTAAAATTAAAAAAAATTATGTTAGTTATTTTTTTTTTAATTTAATACATTTTATTGAAAACAAAATGCTATGCAATGGCTTTGCCGCGGCAGTTCTCGAGTGCCACATGTCTTTTTTTATTGGCGTATCAGTAACGCTCCAAAAGAAAAGGCTATAGCCTTTTCTAAAATTAAAAAAAATTATGTTAGTTATTTTTTTTTAATTTAATACATTTTATTGAAAACAAAATGCTATGCAATGGCTTTGCCGCGGCAGTTCTCGAGTGCCACATGTCTTTTTTTATTGGCGTATCAGTAACGCTCCAAAAGAAAAGGCTATAGCCTTTTCTAAAATTAAAAAAAATTATGTTAGTTATTTTTTTTTTAATTTAATACATTTTATTGAAAACAAAATGCTATGCAATGGCTTTGCCGCGGCAGTTCTCGAGTGCCACATGTCTTTTTTTATTGGCGTATCAGTAACGCTCCAAAAGAAAAGGCTATAGCCTTTTCTAAAATTAAAAAAAATTATGTTAGTTATTTTTTTTTTAATTTAATACATTTTATTGAAAACAAAATGCTATGCAATGGCTTTGCCGCGGCAGTTCTCGAGTGCCACATGTCTTTTTTTATTGGCGTATCAGTAACGCTCCAAAAGAAAAGGCCTTTTCTAAAATTAAAAAAAATTATGTTAGTTATTTTTTTTTAATTTAATACATTTTATTGAAAACAAAATGCTATGCAATGGCTTTGCCGCGGCAGTTCTCGAGTGCCACATGTCTTTTTTTATTGGCGTATCAGTAACGCTCCAAAAGAAAAGGCTATAGCCTTTTCTAAAATTAAAAAAAATTTGCCGCGGCAGTTCTCGAGTGCCACATGTCTTTTTTTATTGGCGTATCAGTAACGCTCCAAAAGAAAAGGCCTTTTCTAAAATTAACAAAAATTATGTTAGTCATTTTTTTTAATTTAATACATTTTATTGAAAACAAAATGCTATGCAATGGCTTTGCCGCCGCAGTTCTCGAGTGCCACATGTCTTTTTTTATTGGCGTATCAGTAACGCTCCAAAAGAAAAGGCCTTTTCTAAAATTAACAAAAATTATGTTAGTCATTTTTTTTAATTTAATACATTTTATTGAAAACAAAATGCTATGCAATGGCTTTGCCGCGGCAGTTCTCGAGTGCCACATGTCTTTTTTTATTGGCGTATCAGTAACGCTCCAAAAGAAAAGGCTATAATAGCCTTTTCTAAAATTAAAAAAAATTATGTTAGTTATTTTTTTTTTAATTTAATACATTTTATTGAAAACAAAATGCTATGCAATGGCTTTGCCGCGGCAGTTCTCGAGTGCCACATGTCTTTTTTTATTGGCGTATCAGTAACGCTCCAAAAGAAAAGGCTATAGCCTTTTCTAAAATTAAAAAAAATTATGTTAGTTATTTTTTTTTAATTTAATACATTTTATTGAAAACAAAATGCTATGCAATGGCTTTGCCGCGGCAGTTCTCGAGTGCCACATGTCTTTTTTTATTGGCGTATCAGTAACGCTCCAAAAGAAAAGGCTATATATAGCCTTTTCTAAAATTAAAAAAAATTATGTTAGTTATTTTTTTTTAATTTAATACATTTTATTGAAAACAAAATGCTATGCAATGGCTTTGCCGCGGCAGTTCTCGAGTGCCACATGTCTTTTTTTATTGGCGTATCAGTAACGCTCCAAAAGAAAAGGCTATAGCCTTTTCTAAAATTAAAAAAAATTATGTTAGTTATTTTTTTTTTAATTTAATACATTTTATTGAAAACAAAATGCTATGCAATGGCTTTGCCGCGGCAGTTCTCGAGTGCCACATGTCTTTTTTTATTGGCGTATCAGTAACGATCCAAAAGAAAAGGCCTTTTCTAAAATTAACAAAAATTATGTTAGTCATTTTTTTTAATTTAATACATTTTATTGAAAACAAAATGCTATGCAATGGCTTTGCCGCGGCAGTTCTCGAGTGCCACATGTCTTTTTTTATTGGCGTATCAGTAACGCTCCAAAAGAAAAGGCCTTTTCTAAAATTAAAAAAAAATTATGTTAGTCATTTTTTTTAATTTAATACATTTTATTGAAAACAAAATGCTATGCAATGGCTTTGCCGCCGCAGTTCTCGAGTGCCACATGTCTTTTTTTATTGGCGTATCAGTAACGCTCCAAAAGAAAAGGCCTTTTCTAAAATTAACAAAAATTATGTTAGTCATTTTTTTTAATTTAATACATTTTATTGAAAACAAAATGCTATGCAATGGCTTTGCCGCGGCAGTTCTCGAGTGCCACATGTCTTTTTTTATTGGCGTATCAGTAACGCTCCAAAAGAAAAGGCTATAGTCTTTTCTAAAATTAAAAAAAATTATGTTAGTTATTTTTTTTTTAATTTAATACATTTTATTGAAAACAAAATGCTATGCAATGGCTTTGCCGCGGCAGTTCTCGAGTGCCACATGTCTTTTTTTATTGGCGTATCAGTAACGCTCCAAAAGAAAAGGCTATAGCCTTTTCTAAAATTAAAAAAAATTATGTTAGTTATTTTTTTTTAATTTAATACATTTTATTGAAAACAAAATGCTATGCAATGGCTTTGCCGCGGCAGTTCTCGAGTGCCACATGTCTTTTTTTATTGGCGTATCAGTAACGCTCCAAAAGAAAAGGCTATAGCCTTTTCTAAAATTAAAAAAAATTTGCCGCGGCAGTTCTCGAGTGCCACATGTCTTTTTTTATTGGCGTATCAGTAACGCTCCAAAAGAAAAGGCTATAGCCTTTTCTAAAATTAAAAAAAATTATGTTAGTTATTTTTTTTTTAATTTAATACATTTTATTGAAAACAAAATGCTATGCAATGGCTTTGCCGCGGCAGTTCTCGAGTGCCACATGTCTTTTTTTATTGGCGTATCAGTAACGCTCCAAAAGAAAAGGCTATAGCCTTTTATAAAATTAAAAAAAATTATGTTAGTTATTTTTTTTTTTTAATTTAATACATTTTATTGAAAACAAAATGCTATGCAATGGCTTTGCCGCGGCAGTTCTCGAGTGCCACATGTCTTTTTTTATTGGCGTATCAGTAACGCTCCAAAATAAAAGGCTATAGCCTTTTCTAAAATTAAAAAAAATTATGTTAGTTATTTTTTTTTTAATTTAATACATTTTATTGAAAACAAAATGCTATGCAATGGCTTTGCCGCGGCAGTTCTCGAGTGCCACATGTCTTTTTTTATTGGCGTATCAGTAACGCTCCAAAAGAAAAGGCTATAGCCTTTTCTAAAATTAAAAAAAATTATGTTAGTTATTTTTTTTTAATTTAATACATTTTATTGAAAACAAAATGCTATGCAATGGCTTTGCCGCGGCAGTTCTCGAGTGCCACATGTCTTTTTTTATTGGCGTATCAGTAACGCTCCAAAAGAAAAGGCCTTTTCTAAAATTAACAAAAATTATGTTAGTCATTTTTTTAATTTAATACATTTTATTGAAAACAAAATGCTATGCAATGGCTTTGCCGCGGCAGTTCTCGAGTGACACATGTCTTTTTTTATTGGCGTATCAGTAACGCTCCAAAAGAAAAGGCCTTTTCTAAAATTAAAAAAAATTATGTTAGTCATTTTTTTTAATTTAATACATTTTATTGAAAACAAAATGCTATGCAATGGCTTTGCCGCCGCAGTTCTCGAGTGCCACATGTCTTTTTTTATTGGCGTATCAGTAACGCTCCAAAAGAAAAGGCCTTTTCTAAAATTAACAAAAATTATGTTAGTCATTTTTTTTAATTTAATACATTTTATTGAAAACAAAATGCTATGCAATGGCTTTGCCGCGGCAGTTCTCGAGTGCCACATGTCTTTTTTTATTGGCGTATCAGTAACGCTCCAAAAGAAAAGGCTATAGCCTTTTATAAAATTAAAAAAAATTATGTTAGTTATTTTTTTTTTTTAATTTAATACATTTTATTGAAAACAAAATGCTATGCAATGGCTTTGCCGCGGCAGTTCTCGAGTGCCACATGTCTTTTTTTATTGGCGTATCAGTAACGCTCCAAAATAAAAGGCTATAGCCTTTTCTAAAATTAAAAAAAATTATGTTAGTTATTTTTTTTTTAATTTAATACATTTTATTGAAAACAAAATGCTATGCAATGGCTTTGCCGCGGCAGTTCTCGAGTGCCACATGTCTTTTTTTATTGGCGTATCAGTAACGCTCCAAAAGAAAAGGCTATAGCCTTTTCTAAAATTAAAAAAAATTATGTTAGTTATTTTTTTTTAATTTAATACATTTTATTGAAAACAAAATGCTATGCAATGGCTTTGCCGCGGCAGTTCTCGAGTGCCACATGTCTTTTTTTATTGGCGTATCAGTAACGCTCCAAAAGAAAAGGCTATATATAGCCTTTTCTAAAATTAAAAAAAATTATGTTAGTTATTTTTTTTTAATTTAATACATTTTATTGAAAACAAAATGCTATGCAATGGCTTTGCCGCGGCAGTTCTCGAGTGCCACATGTCTTTTTTTATTGGCGTATCAGTAACGCTCCAAAAGAAAAGGCTATAGCCTTTTCTAAAATTAAAAAAAATTATGTTAGTTATTTTTTTTTTAATTTAATACATTTTATTGAAAACAAAATGCTATGCAATGGCTTTGCCGCGGCAGTTCTCGAGTGCCACATGTCTTTTTTTATTGGCGTATCAGTAACGCTCCAAAAGAAAAGGCCTTTTCTAAAATTAACAAAAATTATGTTAGTCATTTTTTTTAATTTAATACATTTTATTGAAAACAAAATGCTATGCAATGGCTTTGCCGCGGCAGTTCTCGAGTGACACATGTCTTTTTTTATTGGCGTATCAGTAACGCTCCAAAAGAAAAGGCCTTTTCTAAAATTAAAAAAAATTATGTTAGTCATTTTTTTAATTTAATACATTTTATTGAAAACAAAATGCTATGCAATGGCTTTGCCGCGGCAGTTCTCGAGTGCCACATGTCTTTTTTTATTGGCGTATCAGTAACGCTCCAAAATAAAAGGCTATAGCCTTTTCTAAAATTAAAAAAAATTATGTTAGTTATTTTTTTTTAATTTAATACATTTTATTGAAAACAAAATGCTATGCAATGGCTTTGCCGCGGCAGTTCTCGAGTGCCACATGTCTTTTTTTATTGGCGTATCAGTAACGCTCCAAAAGAAAAGGCTATAGCCTTTTCTAAAATTAAAAAAAATTATGTTAGTTATTTTTTTTTTAATTTAATACATTTTATTGAAAACAAAATGCTATGCAATGGCTTTGCCGCGGCAGTTCTCGAGTGCCACATGTCTTTTTTTATTGGCGTATCAGTAACGCTCCAAAAGAAAAGGCTATAGCCTTTTCTAAAATTAAAAAAAATTATGTTAGTTATTTTTTTTTTAATTTAATACATTTTATTGAAAACAAAATGCTATGCAATGGCTTTGCCGCGGCAGTTCTCGAGTGCCACATGTCTTTTTTTATTGGCGTATCAGTAACGTTCCAAAAGAAAAGCCTATAGCCTTTTCTAAAATTAAAAAAAATTATGTTAGTTATTTTTTTTTTAATTTAATACATTTTATTGAAAACAAAATGCTATGCAATGGCTTTGCCGCGGCAGTTCTCGAGTGCCACATGTCTTTTTTTATTGGCGTATCAGTAACGCTCCAAAAGAAAAGGCCTTTTCTAAAATTAAAAAAAATTATGTTAGTCATTTTTTTAATTTAATACATTTTATTGAAAACAAAATGCTATGCAATGGCTTTGCCGCGGCAGTTCTCGAGTGCCACATGTCTTTTTTTATTGGCGTATCAGTAACGCTCCAAAATAAAAGGCTATAGCCTTTTCTAAAATTAAAAAAAATTATGTTAGTTATTTTTTTTTAATTTAATACATTTTATTGAAAACAAAATGCTATGCAATGGCTTTGCCGCGGCAGTTCTCGAGTGCCACATGTCTTTTTTTATTGGCGTATCAGTAACGCTCCAAAAGAAAAGGCTATAGCCTTTTCTAAAATTAAAAAAAATTATGTTAGTTATTTTTTTTTTTAATTTAATACACTTTATTGAAAACAAAATGCTATGCAATGGCTTTGCCGCGGCAGTTCTCGAGTGCCACATGTCTTTTTTTATTGGCGTATCAGTAACGCTCCAAAAGAAAAGGCCTTTTCTAAAATTAACAAAAATTATGTTAATCATTTTTTTTAATTTAATACATTTTATTGAAAACAAAATGCTATGCAATGGCTTTGCCGCGGCAGTTCTCGAGTGCCACATGTCTTTTTTTATTGGCGTATCAGTAACGCTCCAAAAGAAAAGGCCTTTTCTAAAATTAACAAAAATTATGTTAGTCATTTTTTTTAATTTAATACATTTTATTGAAAACAAAATGCTATGCAATGGCTTTGCCGCGGCAGTTCTCGAGTGCCACATGTCTTTTTTTATTGGCGTATCAGTAACGCTCCAAAAGAAAAGGCTATAGACTTTTCTAAAATTAAAAAAAATTATGTTAGTTATTTTTTTTTTAATTTAATACATTTTATTGAAAACAAAATGCTATGCAATGGCTTTGCCGCGGCAGTTCTCGAGTGCCACATGTCTTTTTTTATTGGCGTATCAGTAACGCTCCAAAAGAAAAGGTTATAGCCTTTTCTAAAATTAAAAAAAAATATGTTAGTTATTTTTTTTTTAATTTAATACATTTTATTGAAAACAAAATGCTATACAATGGCTTTGCCGCGGCAGTTCTCGAGTGCCACATGTCTTTTTTTATTGGCGTATCAGTAACGTTCCAAAAGAAAAGCCTATAGCCTTTTCTAAAATTAAAAAAAATTATGTTAGTTATTTTTTTTTTAATTTAATACATTTTATTGAAAACAAAATGCTATGCAATGGCTTTGCCGCGGCAGTTCTCGAGTGCCACATGTCTTTTTTTATTGGCGTATCAGTAACGCTCCAAAAGAAAAGGCTATAGCCTTTTCTAAAATTAAAAAAAATTATGTTAGTTATTTTTTTTTTAATTTAATACATTTTATTGAAAACAAAATGCTATGCAATGGCTTTGCCGCGGCAGTTCTCGAGTGCCACATGTCTTTTTTTATTGGCGTATCAGTAACGCTCCAAAAGAAAAGGCCTTTTCTAAAATTAAAAAAAATTATGTTAGTCATTTTTTTTAATTTAATACATTTTATTGAAAACAAAATGCTATGCAATGGCTTTGCCGCGGCAGTTCTCGAGTGCCACATGTCTTTTTTTATTGGCGTATCAGTAACGCTCCAAAAGAAAAGGCCTTTTCTAAAATTAAAAAAAATTATGTTAGTCATTTTTTTAATTTAATACATTTTATTGAAAACAAAATGCTATGCAATGGCTTTGCCGCGGCAGTTCTCGAGTGCCACATGTCTTTTTTTATTGGCGTATCAGTAACGCTCCAAAAGAAAAGGCTAGAGCCTTTTCTAAAACTAAAAAAAATTATGTTAGTTATTTTTTTTTTTAATTTAATACATTTTATTGAAAACAAAATGCTATGCAATGGCTTTGCCGCGGCAGTTCTCGAGTGCCACATGTCTTTTTTTATTGGCGTATCAGTAACGCTCCAAAAGAAAAGGCTATAGCCTTTTCTAAAATTAAAAAAAATTATGTTAGTTATTTTTTTTTTTAATTTAATACATTTTATTGAAAACAAAATGCTATGCAATGGCTTTGCCGCGGCAGTTCTCGAGTGCCACATGTCTTTTTTTATTGGCGTATCAGTAACGCTCCAAAAGAAAAGGCTATAGCCTTTTATAAAATTAAAAAAAATTATGTTATTTTTTTTTTAATTTAATACATTTTATTGAAAACAAAATGCTATGCAATGGCTTTGCCGCGGCAGTTCTCGAGTGCCACATGTCTTTTTTTATTGGCGTATCAGTAACGCTCCAAAATAAAAGGCTATAGCCTTTTCTAAAATTAAAAAAAATTATGTTAGTTATTTTTTTTTTAATTTAATACATTTTATTGAAAACAAAATGCTATGCAATGGCTTTGCCGCGGCAGTTCTCGAGTGCCACATGTCTTTTTTTATTGGCGTATCAGTAACGCTCCAAAAGAAAAGGCTATAGCCTTTTCTAAAATTAAAAAAAATTATGTTAGTTATTTTTTTTTTAATTTAATGCATTTTATTGAAAACAAAATGCTATGCAATGGCTTTGCCGCGGCAGTTCTCGAGTGCCACATGTCTTTTTTTATTGGCGTATCAGTAACGCTCCAAAAGAAAAGGCTATAGCCTTTTCTAAAATTAAAAAAAATTATGTTAGTTATTTTTTTTTTAATTTAATACATTTTATTGAAAACAAAATGCTATGCAATGGCTTTGCCGCGGCAGTTCTCGAGTGCCACATGTCTTTTTTTATTGGCGTATCAGTAACGCTCCAAAAGAAAAGGCTATAGCCTTTTATAAAATTAAAAAAAATTATGTTAGTTATTTTTTTTTTTAATTTAATACATTTTATTGAAAACAAAATGCTATGCAATGGCTTTGCCGCGGCAGTTCTCGAGTGCCACATGTCTTTTTTTATTGGCGTATCAGTAACGCTCCAAAATAAAAGGCTATAGCCTTTTCTAAAATTAAAAAAAATTATGTTAGTTATTTTTTTTTTAATTTAATACATTTTATTGAAAACAAAATGCTATGCAATGGCTTTGCCGCGGCAGTTCTCGAGTGCCACATGTCTTTTTTTATTGGCGTATCAGTAACGCTCCAAAATAAAAGGCTATAGCCTTTTCTAAAATTAAAAAAAATTATGTTAGTTATTTTTTTTTTAATTTAATACATTTTATTGAAAACAAAATGCTATGCAATGGCTTTGCCGCGGCAGTTCTCGAGTGCCACATGTCTTTTTTTATTGGCGTATCAGTAACGCTCCAAAAGCTATAGCCTTTTCTAAAATTAAAAAAAATTATGTTAGTTATTTTTTTTTTAATTTAATACATTTTATTGTAAACAAAATGCTATGCAATGGCTTTGCCGCGGCAGTTCTCGAGTGCCACATGTCTTTTTTTATTGGCGTATCAGTAACGCTCCAAAAGAAAAGGCTATAGCCTTTTATAAAATTAAAAAAAATTATGTTAGTTATTTTTTTTTAATTTAATACATTTTATTGAAAACAAAATGCTATGCAATGGCTTTGCCGCGGCAGTTCTCGAGTGCCACATATCTTTTTTTATTGGCGTATCAGTAACGCTCCAAAAGAAAAGGCTATAGCCTTTTCTAAAATTAAAAAAAATTATGTTAGTTATTTTTTTTTTAATTTAATACATTTTATTGAAAACAAAATGCTATGCAATGGCTTTGCCGCGGCAGTTCTCGAGTGCCACATGTCTTTTTTTATTGGCGTATCAGTAACGCTCCAAAAGAAAAGGCTATATATAGCCTTTTCTAAAATTAAAAAAAATTATGTTAGTTATTTTTTTTTAATTTAATACATTTTATTGAAAACAAAATGCTATGCAATGGCTTTGCCGCGGCAGTTCTCGAGTGCCACATGTCTTTTTTTATTGGCGTATCAGTAACGCTCCAAAAGAAAAGGCTAGAGCCTTTTCTAAAACTAAAAAAAATTATGTTAGTTATTTTTTTTTTAATTTAATACATTTTATTGAAAACAAAATGCTATGCAATGGCTTTGCCGCGGCAGTTCTCGAGTGCCACATGTCTTTTTTTATTGGCGTATCAGTAACGCTCCAAAAGAAAAGGCTATAGCCTTTTCTAAAATTAAAAAAAATTATGTTAGTTATTTTTTTTTAATTTAATACATTTTATTGAAAACAAAATGCTATGCAATGGCTTTGCCGCGGCAGTTCTCGAGAGCCACATGTCTTTTTTTATTGGCGTATCAGTAACGCTCCAAAAGAAAAGGCTATAGCCTTTTCTAAAATTAAAAAAAATTTGCCGCGGCAGTTCTCGAGTGCCACATGTCTTTTTTTATTGGCGTATCAGTAACGCTCCAAAAGAAAAGGCTATAGCCTTTTCTAAAATTAAAAAAAATTATGTTAGTTATTTTTTTTTAATTTAATACATTTTATTGAAAACAAAATGCTATGCAATGGCTTTGCCGCGGCAGTTCTCGAGTGCCACATGTCTTTTTTTATTGGCGTATCAGTAACGCTCCAAAAGAAAAGGCTATAGCCTTTTCTAAAATTAAAAAAAATTATGTTAGTTATTTTTTTTTTAATTTAATACATTTTATTGAAAACAAAATGCTATGCAATGGCTTTGCCGCGGCAGTTCTCGAGTGCCACATGTCTTTTTTTTATTGGCGTATCAGTAACGCTCCAAAATAAAAGGCTATAGCCTTTTCTAAAATTAAAAAAAATTATGTTAGTTATTTTTTTTTAATTTAATACATTTTATTGAAAACAAAATGCTATGCAATGGCTTTGCCGCGGCAGTTCTCGAGTGCCACATGTCTTTTTTTTATTGGCGTATCAGTAACGCTCCAAAATAAAAGGCTATAGCCTTTTCTAAAATTAAAAAAAATTATGTTAGTTATTTTTTTTTTAATTTAATACATTTTATTGAAAACAAAATGCTATACAATGGCTTTGCCGCGGCAGTTCTCGAGTGCCACATGTCTTTTTTTATTGGCGTATCAGTAACGCTCCAAAAGCTATAGCCTTTTCTAAAATTAAAAAAAATTATGTTAGTTATTTTTTTTTTAATTTAATACATTTTATTGAAAACAAAATGCTATGCAATGGCTTTGCCGCGGCAGTTCTCGAGTGCCACATATCTTTTTTTATTGGCGTATCAGTAACGCTCCAAAAGAAAAGGCTATAGCCTTTTCTAAAATTAAAAAAAATTATGTTAGTTATTTTTTTTTAATTTAATACATTTTATTGAAAACAAAATGCTATGCAATGGCTTTGCCGCGGCAGTTCTCGAGTGCCACATGTCTTTTTTTATTGGCGTATCAGTAACGCTCCAAAAGAAAATGCTATAGCCTTTTATAAAATTAAAAAAAATTATGTTAGTTATTTTTTTTTTAATTTAATACATTTTATTGAAAACAAAATGCTATGCAATGGCTTTGCCGCGGCAGTTCTCGAGTGCCACATGTCTTTTTTTATTGGCGTATCAGTAACGCTCCAAAATAAAAGGCTATAGCCTTTTCTAAAATTAAAAAAAATTATGTTAGTTATTTTTTTTTAATTTAATACATTTTATTGAAAACAAAATGCTATGCAATGGCTTTGCCGCGGCAGTTCTCGAATGCCACATGTCTTTTTTTATTGGCGTATCAGTAACGCTCCAAAAGAAAAGGCTATATATAGCCTTTTCTAAAATTAAAAAAAATTATGTTAGTTATTTTTTTTTAATTTAATACATTTTATTGAAAACAAAATGCTATGCAATGGCTTTGCCGCGGCAGTTCTCGAGTGCCACATGTCTTTTTTTATTGGCGTATCAGTAACGCTCCAAAAGCTATAGCCTTTTCTAAAATTAAAAAAAATTATGTTAGTTATTTTTTTTTTTAATTTAATACATTTTATTGTAAACAAAATGCTATGCAATGGCTTTGCCGCGGCAGTTCTCGAGTGCCACATGTCTTTTTTTATTGGCGTATCAGTAACGCTCCAAAAGAAAAGGCTATAATAGCCTTTTCTAAAATTAAAAAAAATTATGTTAGTTATTTTTTTTTAATTTAATACATTTTATTGAAAACAAAATGCTATGCAATGGCTTTGCCGCGGCAGTTCTCGAGTGCCACATGTCTTTTTTTATTGGCGTATCAGTAACGCTCCAAAAGAAAATGCTATAGCCTTTTATAAAATTAAAAAAAATTATGTTAGTTATTTTTTTTTTTAATTTAATACATTTTATTGAAAACAAAATGCTATGCAATGGCTTTGCCGCGGCAGTTCTCGAGTGCCACATGTCTTTTTTTATTGGCGTATCAGTAACGCTCCAAAATAAAAGGCTATAGCCTTTTCTAAAATTAAAAAAAATTATGTTAGTTATTTTTTTTTAATTTAATACATTTTATTGAAAACAAAATGCTATGCAATGGCTTTGCCGCGGCAGTTCTCGAATGCCACATGTCTTTTTTTATTGGCGTATCAGTAACGCTCCAAAAGAAAAGGCTATATATAGCCTTTTCTAAAATTAAAAAAAATTATGTTAGTTATTTTTTTTTAATTTAATACATTTTATTGAAAACAAAATGCTATGCAATGGCTTTGCCGCGGCAGTTCTCGAGTGCCACATGTCTTTTTTTATTGGCGTATCAGTAACGCTCCAAAAGCTATAGCCTTTTCTAAAATTAAAAAAAATTATGTTAGTTATTTTTTTTTTTAATTTAATACATTTTATTGTAAACAAAATGCTATGCAATGGCTTTGCCGCGGCAGTTCTCGAGTGCCACATGTCTTTTTTTATTGGCGTATCAGTAACGCTCCAAAAGAAAAGGCTATAATAGCCTTTTCTAAAATTAAAAAAAATTATGTTAGTTATTTTTTTTTAATTTAATACATTTTATTGAAAACAAAATGCTATGCAATGGCTTTGCCGCGGCAGTTCTCGAGTGCCACATATCTTTTTTTATTGGCGTATCAGTAACGCTCCAAAAGAAAAGGCTATAGCCTTTTCTAAAATTAAAAAAAATTATGTTAGTTATTTTTTTTTTAATTTAATGCATTTTATTGAAAACAAAATGCTATGCAATGGCTTTGCCGCGGCAGTTCTCGAGTGCCACATGTCTTTTTTTATTGGCGTATCAGTAACGCTCCAAAAGAAAAGGCTATTATAGCCTTTTCTAAAATTAAAAAAAATTATGTTAGTTATTTTTTTTTTAATTTAATACATTTTATTGAAAACAAAATGCTATGCAATGGCTTTGCCGCGGCAGTTCTCGAGTGCCACATGTCTTTTTTTATTGGCGTATCAGTAACGCTCCAAAAGAAAAGGCTATAGCCTTTTATAAAATTAAAAAAAATTATGTTAGTTATTTTTTTTTTAATTTAATACATTTTATTGAAAACAAAATGCTATGCAATGGCTTTGCCGCGGCAGTTCTCGAGTGCCACATGTCTTTTTTTATTGGCGTATCAGTAACGCTCCAAAAGAAAAGGCTATAAGCCTTTTCTAAAATTAAAAAAAATTATGTTAGTTATTTTTTTTTTAATTTAATACATTTTATTGAAAACAAAATGCTATGCAATGGCTTTGCCGCGGCAGTTCTCGAGTGCCACATGTCTTTTTTTATTGGCGTATCAGTAACGCTCCAAAAGAAAAGGCTATAGCCTTTTCTAAAATTAAAAAAAATTATGTTAGTTATTTTTTTTTTAATTTAATGCATTTTATTGAAAACAAAATGCTATGCAATGGCTTTGCCGCGGCAGTTCTCGAGTGCCACATGTCTTTTTTTATTGGCGTATCAGTAACGCTCCAAAAGAAAAGGCTATAGCCTTTTCTAAAATTAAAAAAAATTATGTTAGTTATTTTTTTTTTAATTTAATACATTTTATTGAAAACAAAATGCTATGCAATGGCTTTGCCGCGGCAGTTCTCGAGTGCCACATGTCTTTTTTTATTGGCGTATCAGTAACGCTCCAAAAGAAAAGGCTATAGCCTTTTATAAAATTAAAAAAAATTATGTTAGTTATTTTTTTTTTTAATTTAATACATTTTATTGAAAACAAAATGCTATGCAATGGCTTTGCCGCGGCAGTTCTCGAGTGCCACATGTCTTTTTTTATTGGCGTATCAGTAACGCTCCAAAATAAAAGGCTATAGCCTTTTCTAAAATTAAAAAAAATTATGTTAGTTATTTTTTTTTTAATTTAATACATTTTATTGAAAACAAAATGCTATGCAATGGCTTTGCCGCGGCAGTTCTCGAGTGCCACATGTCTTTTTTTATTGGCGTATCAGTAACGCTCCAAAAGAAAAGGCTATAGCCTTTTCTAAAATTAAAAAAAATTATGTTAGTTATTTTTTTTTTAATTTAATACATTTTATTGAAAACAAAATGCTATGCAATGGCTTTGCCGCGGCAGTTCTCGAGTGCCACATGTCTTTTTTTATTGGCGTATCAGTAACGCTCCAAAAGCTATAGCCTTTTCTAAAATTAAAAAAAATTATGTTAGTTATTTTTTTTTTAATTTAATACATTTTATTGTAAACAAAATGCTATGCAATGGCTTTGCCGCGGCAGTTCTCGAGTGCCACATGTCTTTTTTTATTGGCGTATCAGTAACGCTCCAAAAGAAAAGGCTATAGCCTTTTATAAAATTAAAAAAAATTATGTTAGTTATTTTTTTTTTAATTTAATACATTTTATTGAAAACAAAATGCTATGCAATGGCTTTGCCGCGGCAGTTCTCGAGTGCCACATATCTTTTTTTATTGGCGTATCAGTAACGCTCCAAAAGAAAAGGCTATAGCCTTTTCTAAAATTAAAAAAAATTATGTTAGTTATTTTTTTTTTAATTTAATACATTTTATTGAAAACAAAATGCTATGCAATGGCTTTGCCGCGGCAGTTCTCGAGTGCCACATGTCTTTTTTTATTGGCGTATCAGTAACGCTCCAAAAGAAAAGGCTATATATAGCCTTTTCTAAAATTAAAAAAAATTATGTTAGTTATTTTTTTTTAATTTAATACATTTTATTGAAAACAAAATGCTATGCAATGGCTTTGCCGCGGCAGTTCTCGAGTGCCACATGTCTTTTTTTATTGGCGTATCAGTAACGCTCCAAAAGAAAAGGCTAGAGCCTTTTCTAAAACTAAAAAAAATTATGTTAGTTATTTTTTTTTTAATTTAATACATTTTATTGAAAACAAAATGCTATGCAATGGCTTTGCCGCGGCAGTTCTCGAGTGCCACATGTCTTTTTTTATTGGCGTATCAGTAACGCTCCAAAAGAAAAGGCTATAGCCTTTTCTAAAATTAAAAAAAATTATGTTAGTTATTTTTTTTTAATTTAATACATTTTATTGAAAACAAAATGCTATGCAATGGCTTTGCCGCGGCAGTTCTCGAGAGCCACATGTCTTTTTTTATTGGCGTATCAGTAACGCTCCAAAAGAAAAGGCTATAGCCTTTTCTAAAATTAAAAAAAATTTGCCGCGGCAGTTCTCGAGTGCCACATGTCTTTTTTTATTGGCGTATCAGTAACGCTCCAAAAGAAAAGGCTATAGCCTTTTCTAAAATTAAAAAAAATTATGTTAGTTATTTTTTTTTAATTTAATACATTTTATTGAAAACAAAATGCTATGCAATGGCTTTGCCGCGGCAGTTCTCGAGTGCCACATGTCTTTTTTTATTGGCGTATCAGTAACGCTCCAAAAGAAAAGGCTATAGCCTTTTCTAAAATTAAAAAAAATTATGTTAGTTATTTTTTTTTTAATTTAATACATTTTATTGAAAACAAAATGCTATGCAATGGCTTTGCCGCGGCAGTTCTCGAGTGCCACATGTCTTTTTTTTATTGGCGTATCAGTAACGCTCCAAAATAAAAGGCTATAGCCTTTTCTAAAATTAAAAAAAATTATGTTAGTTATTTTTTTTTTAATTTAATACATTTTATTGAAAACAAAATGCTATACAATGGCTTTGCCGCGGCAGTTCTCGAGTGCCACATGTCTTTTTTTATTGGCGTATCAGTAACGCTCCAAAATAAAAGGCTATAGCCTTTTCTAAAATTAAAAAAAATTATGTTAGTTATTTTTTTTTTAATTTAATACATTTTATTGAAAACAAAATGCTATGCAATGGCTTTGCCGCGGCAGTTCTCGAGTGCCACATATCTTTTTTTATTGGCGTATCAGTAACGCTCCAAAAGAAAAGGCTATAGCCTTTTCTAAAATTAAAAAAAATTATGTTAGTTATTTTTTTTTAATTTAATACATTTTATTGAAAACAAAATGCTATGCAATGGCTTTGCCGCGGCAGTTCTCGAGTGCCACATGTCTTTTTTTATTGGCGTATCAGTAACGCTCCAAAAGAAAATGCTATAGCCTTTTATAAAATTAAAAAAAATTATGTTAGTTATTTTTTTTTTTAATTTAATACATTTTATTGAAAACAAAATGCTATGCAATGGCTTTGCCGCGGCAGTTCTCGAGTGCCACATGTCTTTTTTTATTGGCGTATCAGTAACGCTCCAAAATAAAAGGCTATAGCCTTTTCTAAAATTAAAAAAAATTATGTTAGTTATTTTTTTTTAATTTAATACATTTTATTGAAAACAAAATGCTATGCAATGGCTTTGCCGCGGCAGTTCTCGAATGCCACATGTCTTTTTTTATTGGCGTATCAGTAACGCTCCAAAAGAAAAGGCTATATATAGCCTTTTCTAAAATTAAAAAAAATTATGTTAGTTATTTTTTTTTAATTTAATACATTTTATTGAAAACAAAATGCTATGCAATGGCTTTGCCGCGGCAGTTCTCGAGTGCCACATGTCTTTTTTTATTGGCGTATCAGTAACGCTCCAAAAGCTATAGCCTTTTCTAAAATTAAAAAAAATTATGTTAGTTATTTTTTTTTTTAATTTAATACATTTTATTGTAAACAAAATGCTATGCAATGGCTTTGCCGCGGCAGTTCTCGAGTGCCACATGTCTTTTTTTATTGGCGTATCAGTAACGCTCCAAAAGAAAAGGCTATAATAGCCTTTTCTAAAATTAAAAAAAATTATGTTAGTTATTTTTTTTTAATTTAATACATTTTATTGAAAACAAAATGCTATGCAATGGCTTTGCCGCGGCAGTTCTCGAGTGCCACATATCTTTTTTTATTGGCGTATCAGTAACGCTCCAAAAGAAAAGGCTATAGCCTTTTCTAAAATTAAAAAAAATTATGTTAGTTATTTTTTTTTTAATTTAATACATTTTATTGAAAACAAAATGCTATGCAATGGCTTTGCCGCGGCAGTTCTCGAGTGCCACATGTCTTTTTTTATTGGCGTATCAGTAACGCTCCAAAAGAAAAGGCTATATATAGCCTTTTCTAAAATTAAAAAAAATTATGTTAGTTATTTTTTTTTTAATTTAATACATTTTATTGAAAACAAAATGCTATGCAATGGCTTTGCCGCGGCAGTTCTCGAGTGCCACATGTCTTTTTTTATTGGCGTATCAGTAACGCTCCAAAAGAAAAGGCTATAAGCCTTTTCTAAAATTAAAAAAAATTATGTTAGTTATTTTTTTTTTAATTTAATACATTTTATTGAAAACAAAATGCTATGCAATGGCTTTGCCGCGGAAGTTCTCGAGTGCCACATGTCTTTTTTTATTGGTGTATCAGTAACGCTCCAAAAGAAAAGGCTATAATAGCCTTTTCTAAAATTAAAAAAAATTATGTTAGTTATTTTTTTTTAATTTAATACATTTTATTGAAAACAAAATGCTATGCAATGGCTTTGCCGCGGCAGTTCTCGAGTGCCACATGTCTTTTTTTATTGGCGTATCAGTAACGCTCCAAAAGAAAAGGCTATAAGCCTTTTCTAAAATTAAAAAAAATTATGTTAGTTATTTTTTTTTTAATTTAATACATTTTATTGAAAACAAAATGCTATGCAATGGCTTTGCCGCGGAAGTTCTCGAGTGCCACATGTCTTTTTTTATTGGTGTATCAGTAACGCTCCAAAAGAAAATGCTATAATAGCCTTTTCTAAAATTAAAAAAAATTATGTTAGTTATTTTTTTTTAATTTAATACATTTTATTGAAAACAAAATGCTATGCAATGGCTTTGCCGCGGCAGTTCTCGAGTGCCACATGTCTTTTTTTATTGGCGTATCAGTAACGCTCCAAAAGAAAAGGCTATAAGCCTTTTCTAAAATTAAAAAAAATTATGTTAGTTATTTTTTTTTTAATTTAATACATTTTATTGAAAACAAAATGCTATGCAATGGCTTTGCCGCGGAAGTTCTCGAGTGCCACATGTCTTTTTTTATTGGTGTATCAGTAACGCTCCAAAAGAAAAGGCTATAATAGCCTTTTCTAAAATTAAAAAAAATTATGTTAGTTATTTTTTTTTAATTTAATACATTTTATTGAAAACAAAATGCTATGCAATGGCTTTGCCGCGGCAGTTCTCGAGTGCCACATGTCTTTTTTTATTGGCGTATCAGTAACGCTCCAAAAGAAAAGGCTATAAGCCTTTTCTAAAATTAAAAAAAATTATGTTAGTTATTTTTTTTTTAATTTAATACATTTTATTGAAAACAAAATGCTATGCAATGGCTTTGCCGCGGAAGTTCTCGAGTGCCACATGTCTTTTTTTATTGGCGTATCAGTAACGCTCCAAAAGAAAAGGCTATATATAGCCTTTTCTAAAATTAAAAAAAATTATGTTAGTTATTTTTTTTTAATTTAATACATTTTATTGAAAACAAAATGCTATGCAATGGCTTTGCCGCGGCAGTTCTCGAGTGCCACATGTCTTTTTTTATTGGCGTATCAGTAACGCTCCAAAAGCTATAGCCTTTTCTAAAATTAAAAAAAATTATGTTAGTTATTTTTAATTTTAATTTAATACATTTTATTGAAAACAAAATGCTATGCAATGGCTTTGCCGCGGAAGTTCTCGAGTGCCACATGTCTTTTTTTATTGGTGTATCAGTAACGCTCCAAAAGAAAAGGCTATAATAGCCTTTTCTAAAATTAAAAAAAATTATGTTAGTTATTTTTTTTTAATTTAATACATTTTATTGAAAACAAAATGCTATGCAATGGCTTTGCCGCGGCAGTTCTCGAGTGCCACATGTCTTTTTTTATTGGCGTATCAGTAACGCTCCAAAAGAAAAGGCTATAAGCCTTTTCTAAAATTAAAAAAAATTATGTTAGTTATTTTTTTTTTAATTTAATACATTTTATTGAAAACAAAATGCTATGCAATGGCTTTGCCGCGGAAGTTCTCGAGTGCCACATGTCTTTTTTTATTGGCGTATCAGTAACGCTCCAAAAGAAAAGGCTATATATAGCCTTTTCTAAAATTAAAAAAAATTATGTTAGTTATTTTTTTTTAATTTAATACATTTTATTGAAAACAAAATGCTATGCAATGGCTTTGCCGCGGCAGTTCTCGAGTGCCACATGTCTTTTTTTATTGGCGTATCAGTAACGCTCCAAAAGCTATAGCCTTTTCTAAAATTAAAAAAAATTATGTTAGTTATTTTTTTTTTTAATTTAATACATTTTATTGTAAACAAAATGCTATGCAATGGCTTTGCCGCGGCAGTTCTCGAGTGCCACATGTCTTTTTTTATTGGCGTATCAGTAACGCTCCAAAAGAAAAGGCTATAATAGCCTTTTCTAAAATTAAAAAAAATTATGTTAGTTATTTTTTTTTAATTTAATACATTTTATTGAAAACAAAATGCTATGCAATGGCTTTGCCGCGGCAGTTCTCGAGTGCCACATATCTTTTTTTATTGGCGTATCAGTAACGCTCCAAAAGAAAAGGCTATAGCCTTTTCTAAAATTAAAAAAAATTATGTTAGTTATTTTTTTTTTAATTTAATACATTTTATTGAAAACAAAATGCTATGCAATGGCTTTGCCGCGGCAGTTCTCGAGTGCCACATGTCTTTTTTTATTGGCGTATCAGTAACGCTCCAAAAGAAAAGGCTATAAGCCTTTTCTAAAATTAAAAAAAATTATGTTAGTTATTTTTTTTTTAATTTAATACATTTTATTGAAAACAAAATGCTATGCAATGGCTTTGCCGCGGAAGTTCTCGAGTGCCACATGTCTTTTTTTATTGGTGTATCAGTAACGCTCCAAAAGAAAATGCTATAATAGCCTTTTCTAAAATTAAAAAAAATTATGTTAGTTATTTTTTTTTAATTTAATACATTTTATTGAAAACAAAATGCTATGCAATGGCTTTGCCGCGGCAGTTCTCGAGTGCCACATGTCTTTTTTTATTGGCGTATCAGTAACGCTCCAAAAGAAAAGGCTATAAGCCTTTTCTAAAATTAAAAAAAATTATGTTAGTTATTTTTTTTTTAATTTAATACATTTTATTGAAAACAAAATGCTATGCAATGGCTTTGCCGCGGAAGTTCTCGAGTGCCACATGTCTTTTTTTATTGGTGTATCAGTAACGCTCCAAAAGAAAAGGCTATAATAGCCTTTTCTAAAATTAAAAAAATTATGTTAGTTATTTTTTTTTAATTTAATACATTTTATTGAAAACAAAATGCTATGCAATGGCTTTGCCGCGGCAGTTCTCGAGTGCCACATGTCTTTTTTTATTGGCGTATCAGTAACGCTCCAAAAGAAAAGGCTATAAGCCTTTTCTAAAATTAAAAAAAATTATGTTAGTTATTTTTAATTTTAATTTAATACATTTTATTGAAAACAAAATGCTATGCAATGGCTTTGCCGCGGAAGTTCTCGAGTGCCACATGTCTTTTTTTATTGGTGTATCAGTAACGCTCCAAAAGAAAAGGCTATAATAGCCTTTTCTAAAATTAAAAAAAATTATGTTAGTTATTTTTTTTTAATTTAATACATTTTATTGAAAACAAAATGCTATGCAATGGCTTTGCCGCGGCAGTTCTCGAGTGCCACATGTCTTTTTTTATTGGCGTATCAGTAACGCTCCAAAAGAAAAGGCTATAAGCCTTTTCTAAAATTAAAAAAAATTATGTTAGTTATTTTTTTTTTAATTTAATACATTTTATTGAAAACAAAATGCTATGCAATGGCTTTGCCGCGGAAGTTCTCGAGTGCCACATGTCTTTTTTTATTGGTGTATCAGTAACGCTCCAAAAGAAAAGGCTATAATAGCCTTTTCTAAAATTAAAAAAAATTATGTTAGTTATTTTTTTTTAATTTAATACATTTTATTGAAAACAAAATGCTATGCAATGGCTTTGCCGCGGCAGTTCTCGAGTGCCACATGTCTTTTTTTATTGGCGTATCAGTAACGCTCCAAAAGAAAAGGCTATAAGCCTTTTCTAAAATTAAAAAAAATTATGTTAGTTATTTTTTTTTTAATTTAATACATTTTATTGAAAACAAAATGCTATGCAATGGCTTTGCCGCGGAAGTTCTCGAGTGCCACATGTCTTTTTTTATTGGTGTATCAGTAACGCTCCAAAAGAAAAGGCTATAATAGCCTTTTCTAAAATTAAAAAAAATTATGTTAGTTATTTTTTTTTAATTTAATACATTTTATTGAAAACAAAATGCTATGCAATGGCTTTGCCGCGGCAGTTCTCGAGTGCCACATGTCTTTTTTTATTGGCGTATCAGTAACGCTCCAAAAGAAAAGGCTATAAGCCTTTTCTAAAATTAAAAAAATTATGTTAGTTATTTTTTTTTTAATTTAATACATTTTATTGAAAACAAAATGCTATGCAATGGCTTTGCCGCGGAAGTTCTCGAGTGCCACATGTCTTTTTTTATTGGTGTATCAGTAACGCTCCAAAAGAAAAGGCTATAATAGCCTTTTCTAAAATTAAAAAAAATTATGTTAGTTATTTTTTTTTAATTTAATACATTTTATTGAAAACAAAATGCTATGCAATGGCTTTGCCGCGGCAGTTCTCGAGTGCCACATGTCTTTTTTTATTGGCGTATCAGTAACGCTCCAAAAGAAAAGGCTATAAGCCTTTTCTAAAATTAAAAAAAATTATGTTAGTTATTTTTTTTTTAATTTAATACATTTTATTGAAAACAAAATGCTATGCAATGGCTTTGCCGCGGCAGTTCTCGAGTGCCACATGTCTTTTTTTATTGGTGTATCAGTAACGCTCCAAAAGAAAAGGCTATAATAGCCTTTTCTAAAATTAAAAAAAATTATGTTAGTTATTTTTTTTTAATTTAATACATTTTATTGAAAACAAAATGCTATGCAATGGCTTTGCCGCGGCAGTTCTCGAGTGCCACATGTCTTTTTTTATTGGCGTATCAGTAACGCTCCAAAAGAAAAGGCTATAAGCCTTTTCTAAAATTAAAAAAAATTATGTTAGTTATTTTTTTTTAATTTAATACATTTTATTGAAAACAAAATGCTATGCAATGGCTTTGCCGCGGCAGTTCTCGAGTGCCACATGTCTTTTTTTATTGGCGTATCAGTAACGCTCCAAAAGAAAAGGCTATAAGCCTTTTCTAAAATTAAAAAAAATTATGTTAGTTATTTTTTTTTTAATTTAATACATTTTATTGAAAACAAAATGCTATGCAATGGCTTTGCCGCGGAAGTTCTCGAGTGCCACATGTCTTTTTTTATTGGTGTATCAGTAACGCTCCAAAAGAAAAGGCTATAATAGCCTTTTCTAAAATTAAAAAAAATTATGTTAGTTATTTTTTTTTAATTTAATACATTTTATTGAAAACAAAATGCTATGCAATGGCTTTGCCGCGGCAGTTCTCGAGTGCCACATGTCTTTTTTTATTGGCGTATCAGTAACGCTCCAAAAGAAAAGGCTATAATAGCCTTTTCTAAAATTAAAAAAAATTATGTTAGTTATTTTTTTTTTAATTTAATACATTTTATTGAAAACAAAATGCTATGCAATGGCTTTGCCGCGGCAGTTCTCGAGTGCCACATGTCTTTTTTTATTGGTGTATCAGTAACGCTCCAAAAGAAAAGGCTATAATAGCCTTTTCTAAAATTAAAAAAAATTATGTTAGTTATTTTTTTTTAATTTAATACATTTTATTGAAAACAAAATGCTATGCAATGGCTTTGCCGCGGCAGTTCTCGAGTGCCACATGTCTTTTTTTATTGGCGTATCAGTAACGCTCCAAAAGAAAAGGCTATAATAGCCTTTTCTAAAATTAAAAAAAATTATGTTAGTTATTTTTTTTTTAATTTAATACATTTTATTGAAAACAAAATGCTATGCAATGGCTTTGCCGCGGAAGTTCTCGAGTGCCACATGTCTTTTTTTATTGGTGTATCAGTAACGCTCCAAAAGAAAAGGCTATAATAGCCTTTTCTAAAATTAAAAAAAATTATGTTAGTTATTTTTTTTTAATTTAATACATTTTATTGAAAACAAAATGCTATGCAATGGCTTTGCCGCGGCAGTTCTCGAGTGCCACATGTCTTTTTTTATTGGCGTATCAGTAACGCTCCAAAAGAAAAGGCTATAAGCCTTTTCTAAAATTAAAAAAAATTATGTTAGTTATTTTTTTTTTAATTTAATACATTTTATTGAAAACAAAATGCTATGCAATGGCTTTGCCGCGGAAGTTCTCGAGTGCCACATGTCTTTTTTTATTGGTGTATCAGTAACGCTCCAAAAGAAAAGGCTATAATAGCCTTTTCTAAAATTAAAAAAAATTATGTTAGTTATTTTTTTTTAATTTAATACATTTTATTGAAAACAAAATGCTATGCAATGGCTTTGCCGCGGCAGTTCTCGAGTGCCACATGTCTTTTTTTATTGGCGTATCAGTAACGCTCCAAAAGAAAAGGCTATAAGCCTTTTCTAAAATTAAAAAAAATTATGTTAGTTATTTTTTTTTTAATTTAATACATTTTATTGAAAACAAAATGCTATGCAATGGCTTTGCCGCGGAAGTTCTCGAGTGCCACATGTCTTTTTTTATTGGTGTATCAGTAACGCTCCAAAAGAAAAGGCTATAATAGCCTTTTCTAAAATTAAAAAAAATTATGTTAGTTATTTTTTTTTAATTTAATACATTTTATTGAAAACAAAATGCTATGCAATGGCTTTGCCGCGGCAGTTCTCGAGTGCCACATGTCTTTTTTTATTGGCGTATCAGTAACGCTCCAAAAGAAAAGGCTATAAGCCTTTTCTAAAATTAAAAAAAATTATGTTAGTTATTTTTTTTTTAATTTAATACATTTTATTGAAAACAAAATGCTATGCAATGGCTTTGCCGCGGAAGTTCTCGAGTGCCACATGTCTTTTTTTATTGGTGTATCAGTAACGCTCCAAAAGAAAAGGCTATAATAGCCTTTTCTAAAATTAAAAAAAATTATGTTAGTTATTTTTTTTTAATTTAATACATTTTATTGAAAACAAAATGCTATGCAATGGCTTTGCCGCGGCAGTTCTCGAGTGCCACATGTCTTTTTTTATTGGCGTATCAGTAACGCTCCAAAAGAAAAGGCTATAGCCTTTTCTAAAATTAAAAAAAATTATGTTAGTTATTTTTTTTTTAATTTAATACATTTTATTGAAAACAAAATGCTATGCAATGGCTTTGCCGCGGCAGTTCTCGAGTGCCACATGTCTTTTTTTATTGGCGTATCAGTAACGCTCCAAAAGAAAAGGCTATATATAGCCTTTTCTAAAATTAAAAAAAATTATGTTAGTTATTTTTTTTTTAATTTAATACATTTTATTGAAAACAAAATGCTATGCAATGGCTTTGCCGCGGCAGTTCTCGAGTGCCACATGTCTTTTTTTATTGGCGTATCAGTAACGCTCCAAAAGAAAAGGCTATAGCCTTTTCTAAAATTAAAAAAAATTATGTTAGTTATTTTTTTTTTAATTTAATACATTTTATTGAAAACAAAATGCTATGCAATGGCTTTGCCGCGGCAGTTCTCGAGTGCCACATGTCTTTTTTTATTGGCGTATCAGTAACGCTCCAAAAGAAAAGGCTATATATAGCCTTTTCTAAAATTAAAAAAAATTATGTTAGTTATTTTTTTTTTAATTTAATACATTTTATTGAAAACAAAATGCTATGCAATGGCTTTGCCGCGGCAGTTCTCGAGTGCCACATGTCTTTTTTTATTGGCGTATCAGTAACGCTCCAAAAGAAAAGGCTATAGCCTTTTCTAAAATTAAAAAAAATTATGTTAGTTATTTTTTTTTTAATTTAATACATTTTATTGAAAACAAAATGCTATGCAATGGCTTTGCCGCGGCAGTTCTCGAGTGCCACATGTCTTTTTTTATTGGCGTACCAGTAACGCTCCAAAAGAAAAGGCTATAGCCTTTTCTAAAATTAAAAAAAATTATGTTAGTTATTTTTTTTTTAATTTAATACATTTTATTGAAAACAAAATGCTATGCAATGGCTTTGCCGCGGCAGTTCTCGAGTGCCACATGTCTTTTTTTATTGGCGTATCAGTAACGCTCCAAAAGAAAAGGCTATATATAGCCTTTTCTAAAATTAAAAAAAATTATGTTAGTTATTTTTTTTTTAATTTAATACATTTTATTGAAAACAAAATGCTATGCAATGGCTTTGCCGCGGCAGTTCTCGAGTGCCACATGTCTTTTTTTATTGGCGTATCAGTAACGCTCCAAAAGAAAAGGCTATAGCCTTTTCTAAAATTAAAAAAAATTATGTTAGTTATTTTTTTTTTAATTTAATACATTTTATTGAAAACAAAATGCTATGCAATGGCTTTGCCGCGGCAGTTCTCGAGTGCCACATGTCTTTTTTTATTGGCGTATCAGTAACGCTCCAAAAGAAAAGGCTATATATAGCCTTTTCTAAAATTAAAAAAAATTATGTTAGTTATTTTTTTTTTAATTTAATACATTTTATTGAAAACAAAATGCTATGCAATGGCTTTGCCGCGGCAGTTCTCGAGTGCCACATGTCTTTTTTTATTGGCGTATCAGTAACGCTCCAAAAGAAAAGGCTATAGCCTTTTCTAAAATTAAAAAAAATTATGTTAGTTATTTTTTTTTTAATTTAATACATTTTATTGAAAACAAAATGCTATGCAATGGCTTTGCCGCGGCAGTTCTCGAGTGCCACATGTCTTTTTTTATTGGCGTATCAGTAACGCTCCAAAAGAAAAGGCTATATATAGCCTTTTCTAAAATTAAAAAAAATTATGTTAGTTATTTTTTTTTTAATTTAATACATTTTATTGAAAACAAAATGCTATGCAATGGCTTTGCCGCGGCAGTTCTCGAGTGCCACATGTCTTTTTTTATTGGCGTATCAGTAACGCTCCAAAAGAAAAGGCTATATAGCCTTTTCTAAAATTAAAAAAAATTATGTTAGTTATTTTTTTTTTAATTTAATACATTTTATTGAAAACAAAATGCTATGCAATGGCTTTGCCGCGGCAGTTCTCGAGTGCCACATGTCTTTTTTTATTGGCGTATCAGTAACGCTCCAAAAGAAAAGGCTATAGCCTTTTCTAAAATTAAAAAAAATTATGTTAGTTATTTTTTTTTTAATTTAATACATTTTATTGAAAACAAAATGCTATGCAATGGCTTTGCCGCGGCAGTTCTCGAGTGCCACATGTCTTTTTTTATTGGCGTATCAGTAACGCTCCAAAAGAAAAGGCTATAGCCTTTTCTAAAATTAAAAAAAATTATGTTAGTTATTTTTTTTTTAATTTAATACATTTTATTGAAAACAAAATGCTATGCAATGGCTTTGCCGCGGCAGTTCTCGAGTGCCACATGTCTTTTTTTATTGGCGTATCAGTAACGCTCCAAAAGAAAAGGCTATAGCCTTTTCTAAAATTAAAAAAAATTATGTTAGTTATTTTTTTTTTAATTTAATACATTTTATTGAAAACAAAATGCTATGCAATGGCTTTGCCGCGGCAGTTCTCGAGTGCCACATGTCTTTTTTTATTGGCGTATCAGTAACGCTCCAAAAGAAAAGGCTATAGCCTTTTCTAAAATTAAAAAAAATTATGTTAGTTATTTTTTTTTTAATTTAATACATTTTATTGAAAACAAAATGCTATGCAATGGCTTTGCCGCGGCAGTTCTCGAGTGCCACATGTCTTTTTTTATTGGCGTATCAGTAACGCTCCAAAAGAAAAGGCTATAGCCTTTTCTAAAATTAAAAAAAATTATGTTAGTTATTTTTTTTTTAATTTAATACATTTTATTGAAAACAAAATGCTATGCAATGGCTTTGCCGCGGCAGTTCTCGAGTGCCACATGTCTTTTTTTATTGGCGTATCAGTAACGCTCCAAAAGAAAAGGCTATAGCCTTTTCTAAAATTAAAAAAAATTATGTTAGTTATTTTTTTTTAATTTAATACATTTTATTGAAAACAAAATGCTATGCAATGGCTTTGCCGCGGCAGTTCTCGAGTGCCACATGTCTTTTTTTATTGGCGTATCAGTAACGCTCCAAAAGAAAAGGCTATAGCCTTTTCTAAAATTAAAAAAAATTATGTTAGTTATTTTTTTTTTTAATTTAATACATTTTATTGAAAACAAAATGCTATGCAATGGCTTTGCCG